>CAUYSK010119151.1:0-18708 GCA_963575035.1 Avahi laniger | reverse complement strand
TGGAATCTGTGTGTACTTAGGAGGGAAATCCATCTCTGATCACATCCAAATTCCAGAAAGATTAACCTCCTGAATTTCTCCTTCCCCAAAGCTACAGGGCTCTGTCCATTTTATGAGGCAAATTCTTTCAAGAAAGGTGAGACAAAGGTAATTTCATAGAGAACGATTTTCATAAGAGAGAGAAAGATAACACAATTTCCTGTCCTGGAGACAGACTGGTCACTCATTAATTCTCTAGTCATGCTAAAAGTATGAGCGAAGTGTTAATGAACTCAATCCCTGCACGGGGAGAGAGGAGCCTGCCTGTGTACTGTTCATACTTCCTGTAAAATGAGCTGATTGTGTATCCATCGGGGATGGAAAATTGCTGGGGAAGCTGCATGCAGCCCCAGTGGGACAGGGTCTCAACCCGTGGCAATGTCCGCTGTGGAGGCACACAGCAGGTGGGCAGCAATGCCCCAGGTGCCAGAATACTGTAAATGTCTCCTCATGCCCAGTTGGCTTTTCTGATCCTATCTGATTCTGCAGATAAAGATGTTTGAGTTCACTTCATGCACATCCAGATGTTTATGGGGCAAAAGTCTCATGTTCCCTCCAACCACAAGACATCAGCAGTCTCATGAATGGGCAGACACACAAAATCTCCTTCATAAGACCCTGTCATGACTGGGGCCAAGCTTAACGCTCTCCATGATTTGCTGTGCAGATGACCTGAGCACCAGCATTCTTTTCCCCTCAGACAGGTTTGCTCTTTGGGGTCTTGGCTCTGGAGCAATAATGGAGGTTTAGGGATACATTTCTTTACCACCCTCCTCCTCCAAATTTTAACCAACTGAGAAGAACGGACACCAGGAACCGGCTGGGATTCAAGCATTACCCTTTATCTGCTGAGCAGAGGCTTCACAGACAAATGCAGGCCCTCGTGGAAACTATGCAGAAGCTCCTTCCACCAAGTCCGGGATGGAGCTCCCCGCACCCTTGACCTTGAACTGAAGGCAGCAGGATCCCGGGCCACCCAGGTTGCAGGTGAAGACCCTGGATTTAGGGGCGCAGAGGCAGGGATCTGCCCCAGGCAGGCCTTTGCTGTCTGCTCACTGTGAGATGAGGGGAAACGCCTTCAGGCTCCCCTAGGCCTGGTCCCAGCCAGGCCTTAAAGATGGGGAAGTGGAAACAACGAGCAGGACTTCCCTTTTGACACGCTCCCGAGGAAAATGAGCCAATCGGATTCGCACACCCGCCTCTGAGGGATGGGGAAGACTGAGGATTCCTCTCAGGTCTTCTTAGAGCTGACCATGTGGGAGGTTCTTATTTATGGGCAGAAGAAAGAACAGGGAGGAAAAGTTAAGTGTTTCTGGTACAGGAATCAACAGCATCTTAATGTGGGAATCCAGGCTTACCTGTCCTCTTGTCCTGTAGCTCCAGGACAAGACGCGAGGCACAGGGAGGGCTGCAGCCCTGTGTGGATGGGGCCAGCTCTTCCAGGCTTACTCCCTCCCTGTGGGGCTCTGCCAGAAAGCACAGTGTGCCCCACACAGTTCCCTAACCAGAACCCCTTGGAGTTTGAACAGAAGGGGCCCTGCTCCCTGCAGTAGCATAAGGAAGCAGGCCAGGTTCCAGAGGGTCTGGGACCCAGCCTGAGACTGCTCATTGTGCAGGCAGTCTTCCAGGTGTCTCTGTCATGGTAACTTTCCTGGTACGCACTCTCACAAAGGCCACTAAAGTCAGATTCACAGATATTTAGGGAAAATTTTCAAAACTCAGAAACCAGGCAGAAAAAAATGATCTCATTAACTTTTAGTATCGGGCTAAATGATTTTCTAATGAGCCTGTATGAAGGTCATTTGACTCCCAGAGAATAGACGGGTTTGATTAATAATTGATTCAGTCCACGTTCACCTGAAGAAAACGGATGAGGTGTAGTGACTGATCCATGGGACAAGATTACCCTGAAGGTTGTGGTTTAACTGTCCCGTGCGAATATTAACCAATTTTGTATCTAAATCCCCAAGCAGTTTCCAGCATTGCTTTCCTCACTGTGTGTCTCGTGTCCTCATAGCCTCCGTGAGGCACCTGTTATTCCACCGGCTTTTTCATCCAGGAGTTAAAAGCAATTCTGCTATGTGCTTGTTTTCTATTTGTATTAGAACTATGATTTTTAACAACATAAGAAATATCCTTAAAGGTTTGTAATAATTTGAGAAGATGCTTAAAATGCAATATTAATTTGTAAATCTATCCATATAATTGAATATGTTCTCTCTTTTGTTGAAGTATATTTATCCATCTGTGCATCCAATTCTTCATCCATCTGCACATCATAACTATTCATTAAAGAAGCATTAAAGAATGCTTTACACCCCGTTCCAAGTTCTGCCCCTCACTAACCCCATGACTTTGGGTATGTCATACATCTAAGAAGTGTCTCCTCATTTGTAAAGTGCAGGTGCCACAAGATTGTGGAGAAAAGTAAGAAATGGTACATAGAAAGCAACTGGGGCAGTGGCTGGTTTAGATCCTCAATCAACAGAAAACAATTATAAACATGGAAGAAATTGGTCCAACTCTATCAATAATTACTTTAAATATGTATGGCCTAAATATATCAATTAATCTCAGAAGGGATAATAAAAGCAAGACCCAACTAAACATTTTCTATAAGAAACCCACTTTAAATATAAAAACTAAAATCAATTAAAAGAGCTGAATTTTCCTACAAGACACAGTCCTAAAAATATGCACACCTAACAACAGAACGTCAAAATATCTGAGAACTATCTCTGGTTGATAAGATTATGAGTCATTTTATTTTATTTTCCAGGTTTTCACCAGCAAACATGTATTAGCTTGAAAAAAAAAAAGCAAACTTTGCTACTTCCCCATTTTGTTTGCTCACCCCTTCCACCATTAGAAAGTGGACAAGAGCCTGAAGAGCTACAGGAGCAGAAGCCCAGGGGGTCGAATGTCCATTCGGAGACATTTTAAGAGCTATTCTTTGCATTTGCAAGTTCACCTTGTCTAGAAGAAAAACTGCAGAAACTCAGCCCAAACAGATGGCCTCTCAGAGGGTGCTCAGTGCCGCAGAAATCTCGGAATATCATCTTCAAAACCAAGTCTCTGTCCCACACTTTCCTGTCAATTTAGACCAAAGACCCCAAGGACAGGTTTTTAGGAAGCATTTGGCACCCTGGCCACTGAAGCCAAATCACAGAGTGAGGATCTGAGGAACAGAAATGTGTCTATCTGTACACACTTGACCTCCAAAGGGATTTTAAGCAGTAACGAAAGGATGGCATTTAGCCTTCAGGTGTGGGAAGGAGCTGCCCGGACAGTGGCTTGGGCAGTTGATACCTTTGCAGTCTTCATCTGGGAGTCAGGAGGTGTTAATTAAATGGCAAAAGCTGGTTCCAGGCATATTTATAATTCCTGAGCAGTCTTAAACTTCAAGTTGTGACATCAAATTCTAGCTCTGGTGAAAAACAGCAACCCCGTCCTCAGAAAAATGCTATACAATATCCTGTATTATTGAATTTAAAAAAACTGGATTTTTTTTTTAAATGTAGGGATATATATCTTGTATACTAAAATTTGGGTTAGTAGGAAAACTTGGAAATTAAATTTATGAGGTTAAGATATGTTTCTGGTCAACTGAGAGTTAATGAAAAGACATTTTTTTTTAGTTCATGTTAATAAAAAAATATTTCTTTCCTGTCTTTTTTCCCAGCATTGCTCACCACCAAACGTCTTTTGTTGTTGAAGAATTAAGTTCTTGCAATGATTTGTGGTTGTGGTTGCCATGCAAAATACACATTTTTCATCACATATCTCAATCCATGAGAATGAAGAGGAGTTAAATGAATATATACTAATCCCATATCTACACCATGAATTTTTTCTAAATCCTTTATATCAATGCATTCAGTTATAATTCCTCTTTATCCTAAAAGTGTTATAAATTGTAAAGTTTCCAAATCAGTAATGGCATCGCTCTACCATTGCCAACAGGGTCTTTTCATACATATGTGTCCAACCGTCTCAGGCCTAGGCAGAGGACATGCGTTCATCCTTCATCCACGCCCACGCTGCAGCAGCTGTGAGCCCGGATGCCAGGTGAGAATGGAGAGGCTTCCTGAGTAGACAGCTGGGAAGAGCTTCCTTCCCTCCTGTCCACTCACATGCATGCACACACCTCACAAAGTTCTTCTCCCTGTCCACACCTGCCTGCCAGAAGACCATTGTCTCATCAGTTTTTGAGCCTGGCCCTCAGAGAACTCAAAACCATTCCTTCATTTAGCAAATACCCACCAGGCATCTGCTAGGTGCTGGGCAATGTTTTAGGCAGTGGAGACACAGTGAATGTGACTCTTGAGGCCCCTGTTTTGTGGACCTTCCATTCTAGCCAGAGAAAGCAGATTATAATCTATTCAGCAACCAAGTAAAAGATAATTCCTAATGAGCACCACAGAGGAAATTACACAGGCACGGTGCAGAGACACTGTGTGGGGGGACAGGAGGTGCTGCCTCAGGGAAGATGCTCAGAGAGAATGCTCAGGGCAGAGGGATGGATGTCCTGGCCAGCAGCAGTGGCCATGCGAGGACGGGAGAAAAGGAAAGGAAAGGAAACCATGCGTGCTGAGGAACCATGCGCAAATGCCCCACCCGCGACCGGGCTCCACTTGTGTGAGAACCTGGTAGGGGCCATGAACAAGAGAATGAGCCCAGAGGGCCCTGGGCCCTGGGAAGGAGTATGCCGAAAGCTTCGGTGTCTATGTTCGTCAGCGTACAAACTGTGAAGACATAAGACCATGCAGAACTTGAGACCACACTGGGATGTGAGAGTCTCCAGGAAAAGGCCAACTGATGGCCACAAAAGGCTTCATGGGATGGCATGACTTTGGCCACGTGCACAGTGTGTGGTGTGAGGGAAAGAAGTAGCCTCAACCAGTGGGGCACAGGAGAGAAGTAAATGCCCCAGCCTGCCTTTTTCTTATTGTTTTGACATTTTTGTTGTAGCCCTCCGGTCTTTGAAATGGGTTTGTTTTGCCCTTTGCATTTGGTTTCATTTTTCTGTTCACCTCTTCCCCCTGGAGTCTTGTTGGTTTTCATTGTAGCTTCCCATCATCCCCTCCCTTGCTTTATCTATTTACCATTTATTTTATCCAGTTATTGTTTTATTATTGTATAGAGGTTTTCTTCTTGATTTTGGGATTCTGACCATGGACAAGGGGACAGGTGTCAGGGTGACAGACAAGGGGGAGCAGCCACGTGGCCCTGAACAATGTCGTGCTCATTTCATCAGGACACCAAGCCAAAGTGGAAGAAGCAGACACTTGTCACATACACCCAGAATCTCAGAAATGGGTCCCAATAATGACTGAGCAACATTTATTCTCATGATAGCCAGGGAAAAAAATCTAAAGAATTTGTTTTTAGAATTCTAGGTTTTGAAAATACATAATATTAATATTCAGGAGGGAAAACATAGGCATGTTAGGATCTTATATCAAAGTGTCTCATGATGGCAAAATGTACACTATTCTGGTGATGGAAACACCAAAAGCTCTGATGTCAACATTATACAATTCATCCATGTAACAAAAACACTGTACCCCCTTAATATTTTGAAGTTTTAAAAAAGTGAAAAAAAATGAAAGACAATGGGAAAAAACCACAAGTGTATCATGTGTTGTCAGGAAGAAGACACCAATAACCAAATGCTCTTTCTTTTAGTCTGATAATTAATGGGATTTAGCTGTTATCTGAACAGAAGGGGGCAGAAACAGGAGGAGATAAGAGAAGCGATTGTGATAAATGGGCAATAGCTTACTCATAAAATCTTGAGCACAGCTCTCCCTCTCCAAGTCAGATTTTGAATTGGGACAGTCTACTTTCCTGCTACTAAAGCCACCATAAGGTCGATAAAACCACTGGGACCCTGCAGGCCAAGCCAACATCTCTGATCAAGCTCAGGATTCTAAAGTGGCCTTTGCCAAAGAGGGAGGCTCCTCAGTCACCAGCACTGAAACCATTTTCAATTTTGACCCTTGATCAACAAATCTTAGACTGAGTCCAACAGACCATTCCACAATGCTGGACTTTAATTCCCAAGAGAGATGAGAGTCTTTGGAAATCTTGCCAGCAAGCCACGATGTTGAGGAAGCCAGCAATTTCCAGTCTGCACACACACGTATTTATAATTTTCCAATGTTTCACTGTGTATCAGCAGAGTCTGACAGCGATGAAGATGGTAAGAAAAATGCCATAACCATAAAGGTAGAGAAAATTGAAGTGCAACGTGGTTTGCAGACAGCAAATGGAAAAATGAATGGCTCGGATTCTCACTTTGCCAATTCAAGGGGAAATTTTTTGAAGTAATGAAGGGAACTAAAATTAGATAGGATGAGAAATTGGCTCATGAATTGAAAGGCATCAGTCTGTATCCTAACTAATATGAAATTCCAGACATCCGTTAGAGTGTTCACATTGCCCTCATGCCACCTCAATAGAGTCTTCAAATGTTTATTACATAGAAATAAAAAAACCTTTATAGGCAAAATATATTAGCAAAAAGAGCACTGGATTATAACAAAAAGGGAAAGTGCCACTGTTAAGTCTATAGAGTGCATCCAGCACTTTCCTACACATTTTAAGGTGATTGTGTGATTTCACCCTCTCAACAGTTCTCCTATAAGCAAGAAATATGAGGCTAACATTTAAGCTCCTCGTTCAAGATTGCAACAGCTAGGAAATGGCACAAGTAGGTTCTGAAGCAAGGAACTCCAAAAACAGATGCTTTTCCATCTCCCCACCTTCCCCAGGACCCTCAGTGAGATTCAGCCATACGCACGCACCAGCTGCGTGACCTGTTCTGCTCCTGGTCACTGCACACCTGCCTGAGCTGCCCAAGGCTGGAAGCAGGACTGGAGGCTGGGCTCATGGCACTTACCACCCAGGGGCCTCCGGCAGGCAGCAATTCGCCGTATCTATCCGTTCACCTTCAGGGAAGTCATTTCATTTCTTTATCCACGGAGCAAGGAATTTCTAAACTTTCAGTAGTTTGGAACTAAAAGTATGCAACTAAATCACCTACAAAGCTTTTTAAAAATTTAGTCATCAAGGCTCTCCCCCAAACCAACTGAATCAAATTTGGGTTGAGGCCTGAAATGTGTCATTTGGAAACTCTTCCTCAGATGGTTTGATGTGAGAGGAAGGCAGGCAAGATTCGGCATTTATAGGAATCACTGGGCAGGAAGTGAACTTCTTCAGAAAACGTAGGGAGACTATGAATTAACCCCCCAACCATCTTCCTCCCTCGCCAATTCCCTCACCTGTTCCCTCACAGCCCCCTTATCTTCCATGAACCCAAACAGCCATCTGTACCTTGGCAAATCTTCCCGAGGTGTTAGTACTTGTGTATCTCCAACGAGCTTGGTCTGTTCCTCCTATTCACACCCAGGAAGAGCAACCATGGCTTCGATCCCCTTCCTGCTAAAAACTGTAGCCCTTCCAGGCATGTCCCTAGGCATGGACTAATAGAACCCATGCTGTACCGGAAAACATGGGAGCACACCTTGGACCCAATCCAAGAGGAGCAGAGGCAATATCCCAATGGAAGCCACCAAGGGGCAGGTCAGGGAAACAGGTGCTAAAGTCAGGAATCTGCCAGGCAGACAAGGGCCAGGGGACAGTGACTCAAAGTTGACCATGGGAGATTTTGGCTTGATTCCAGGAGACAGCAGGACTGTCGACATCTCTGGGGTGCAGATGCTTTTACGAAGATGGGCATGTGTGTTTCTTTCAGCACTGCTGGACATTTTGCAGGTTCCACGTGGGGTCCTGCTTCTGCCTGACACCTATGGTTGAGCTACTCCTTCCCACAGGGACCCAGACTCAGCCTCCTGACAGGACCCTTCCGAAAGGTGCCCAAAACCTACATTGGAACTTCGTTGTTACACTTCTCTTTAAGTTTGTGCTATTTTGCAAAGTGAAAATATCTCCTTTGTCATTATTTGAGGATATGTCTTAACTTCCTTATAAGATTATAAAGTTCTTGAAGGAGTTTATTCTTGTCTTGTTCATTTTTTTATTAATGACAATCCCTATACAAACTGTATACCTGAAAACTACCAGCTGAGTAAATGCACACAATTCCCTTACGAGGAATCCAAGGACTTCCATTCATTGCTAAAAGTGTGGTTCCTAGTAAAACATTCTTAACTCAGATTTCAGCTCCTTGTGATCTAGAAGGATCCCAGGTGAAATATTTCCTTGCCTTTTAAATAAGTGTGCAGAGAGCGTCCAGTGGAGAGACAAAGTCAGGAGGGAAGTATGCTACTTTTCCCTGGAGCATCAACTTTTTGTTCACACTGTACGTAAAGACATTCTGTATATTATTAAACAGATAGAAATACACTGAAGAAAACACACAGTTTGGTTGGACCCGGTGGTGCACGCCTGTAATCCTAGTAGTCTGGGAGGCCGAGGCGGGAAGATCACCTGAGCCTAGGAATTTGAGGTTGCAGTAGGGTACAGACGATGCCACTGCACTCTAGCTGGGGTGACAGAGTGGGACTCTGTCTGCAAAAAAAAAAACAAACAAACAAAAAACCCCACCACAATTCCACATATTTCTTGTATAAAACATGAGTCATTACTGGGGTAGACTGTCACTATCTCAGTTTACCCTGTTCTGCCATTAAGATAATTCACTGAAATATGTGACCCTCAAAATACAGACATGTTCGCTAGACCTGGACTTTATCAGATAAGAACTCAGAGCCAGGGCAAACAGATCTGGATTTGAATCCCAGATCAGCCACTCAGTAGCTGCATGACCTCAGCAAGGTACCTGTTGTTTCTAAACCTCGATTTCTTCATCTGTTAAATGGGAATAAATGGTTTGTAAAAGAGTCTAAATGAAGTCATTCGTTTACACAATGCTGCTTTATGAAAATGAGACACGGGACCACCCCGGGGTTGTGGGGCCAGAAGCCCAGAGGAGAATCTCTCAGAGGAGATTAAATACACAATCTGTGTAGAAGCCTTGCTCATCTCATCCACGGAGCTCAGCTCACGGGAAGCCTTCAACAAGGCCCCTGCGGTGCCGTGGTCACCTCATCACTGTACGGAGTGGGCTGCTGCCCAGCTGAGCCCAACTCAAGTCTCCCACCTTGACACCCCGTGTTTGGTTTTTGTGAGGGACCAATTCTTTCACACTTTGTCTTAAGTTGCAAGGCAAGTGCCCAGGTCTAAGATAAAGATGGGATGGCAACAGGTAATGAGCAGCTAAATTAGGATCAGTTTTGCAAGAGCAGGGAGAAGGTTGCTGTGGGATCCCAGCTCCAAGGATAGCAAACCCACGCGGGGTATGGGGCATTCTATCCAACTCAGTAACTTGTTTCACTTGGGAGCCTTTCAAATTAAGGACTCCTTCAAGTTGCCTTCAGCCACGATAGCACAATCACTTTTTGAATGTTAAACGTTTTGTTTTTAGTATACATAATGTAAAATGGGTGTATTTAACCCTGTACTTGTTTTGTGTTAACATTATACATTTTTATGGGCATCAGAGGATTTCACAATCGGCCCTGCCAGGGCCCCCAGAGAACTGCTGTTGGGAAAGGCCTAGCATCCAGCCCGCCAGGCTGGGCCTCTCTGCTGTGCGCTGTCCCAGATGTTGAGTTTTCTTAAAACGTTCCCTTTTCATAGAGGTTCCGCTCCTAAGATATGGGAAGCACAGGTTGACATAGGAGGCCTGTGCCAACTAACAATCCACACCCCTGCCTTCCCTCTCTGTCCCCAACCTGGGAACCTGAGAAACCACAGGTGAAAACTGTGGCCGGTGCTCTGACGGTTTCTCGAAGGTTAAGTGTAAACCCTTCCGTGGCCCTGCAGAGCACTGATGACAAAACCCACATGAGAAAGACGCTGTCATCCGGCACGGGCAGGCTGCCTATAGGCCTCCATCCCGGGGCTCTCAGCACAAACAACAGAGTTCTGTGGGAGGCTGATAATGTCATTCTTATCAAAATTTCAGGGCTGAAGACTTTGGGAAACCAGACAACTTTTCACCCCACCCTGCTGCAGCCCGGCATGTGCATATGACCATCCTATAAGTCACCAGCAGTGACAGTGAAGTGGCCACAGAACCCCCCACACTCCTTCCAATAGGCCTTTGAGTTCCCAAACCTTTGAACTGCATGTGGACATGGCTGAGATAGGACAAGGCCCAGAGGTCCCCCCTTAATCCTTACATAGTGCAGGTGACAAACCCCAGTGTCTAAGAGGGACCCAGGAAGCCATGGTGTCTCTCGCAGGTCTCATGGCCCCCTTTGCTCAGAGGGACTGAAGCAGCTCAGTGAGGGCTGAGGTGGATACAGGATAGCATGGTCACTCTGCTCTGAAACTCCAGGGCTGGGTGCGTCTTTCTGGCTCTGGGTTACAGGCCAAAGCCACAGGGGAGTGGAGAGGTGCCCGCCTGGGGTGTTGCCCCAGGTGAGTTTTGGTCTCATGCATTGAGTCCTGTAGAATGACAGGTCTCCTCTAAGCGGCCCAACTGCTCATCAGCCCAGGCTCATTACTTGTGAGGGGTTTGGTTTGGAACAGAAAAGACCATGGCTGTGTGTTCACCCTCTGGAATTGGCTGGTCAATGTGTGCTGACCCTGGCTCTGAAATGGAATTGTGTTCTTGTCATACATGCAGAAGGCGCCCAACTCGTTTCTTAAGGAACCGGGTATTTATTCATAAGGAAGCAAGACTGACCCCCAAATACGTAACCGGAAACCTAGAAAAATCATCAGTTCTAATTTTGGGGACTAGTTGGGACCTACAGGATAAGTCCTGGAGGATCCATGAAGATTTCTTTAGTTATAACAAACAGAAATTCAGGTTACACTAGTTGGAGAAAAAGGAGGAACTTATGAGCAGGAGATTGAGTTGTCTCGTGCAGTGAGATAAAGACAGGCAGGCATCGGGACAACTGCACAGGCCGCGGTGCCCTGGGCTCGACACTCCCTCTGGAATCTCCACTGTGCTCTGAGCATCAGCAAGACGAGCTTCCTCAGTAGGGCCTGCGCTTCATATTTTGTGGCTTCTAACACTAAAGAGAAACGGGCTGTTTCCTATGTCCATTTCGGAATACTCCTGGAGGAAAAGCCCTCCTGGCCAGGCTTAGGTCAGCCAAGCACAAAGGCCCTACTCAGAAGGGGATGGCCACCCCAGGAGAAGGGGATGCATTCTGGGCAGACCAAACAGGAGGGGTCCCAGCCCCCAGGCTCATCCTTCATGTGCTAAGGCAGAGATCAGCAAAGGACAACCAAATCTGATTGACGGCCTGCTGCTGTAAGTAAAGTTTTACGGGAACACAGCCACCCCCAGGGCCTTCCCACAACAGCAGAGCTGAGGAGCTGTGGCAGAGACCTTACAGCTCGCAAAGCCTGAAATATTTTCTGTATGGCCCTTCACAGAACAAGTCTGTTGACCCTGTGCCAAAGACTAAGACATCCCATACCCGAGAGAGCCCAGCAGTGGTCCCCAGGGCTGGAACAAGCTCATAAAAGACAGCGTTCCTCCTGTCTCAGGATTCATGATGTTTAGAAGCATCCTATTAAATAATAAAGGGGAAACTCTGAGACTTGGGGTGAATTTGATGGACCTTGAGCCAGCACAGCGATTTCCTTGTGCGTCCTGGATCCTCTGGATCTTTGGGAAAGATGCGGGAAAGGCTTGATATGGGAATCACCCGCTTCCAAGGCTGTCCAGGAAACCTGCCATTTCCAGTGGTGGGGTAAGAAAAATGCAAGTTACAGAGTGAAATGCATTTATATCTATTTGATGACTTTTTATAAGGAAGGATGACAAAATATTAAGTTTTATGCAATAGCAGCCAATTTGCATCCTTCTTACTGTACAGAAGTGTACTGTGTAACTTGTGCTGTCATGTACTGGGGTTCACCCTGTGTGACTCTTCCTGGAGGGGCTGCGAGGACCTGGTACAGGGAGGCCTCTGCTCCACTTTGGGTATGGGGCAGCCGCACCCGGAGGCATGGCTGACTTGAACGCTTTCTTCACAACTATCCAAAAGCATTCCTGATGCTTATGGATACGAGGTGGGTTGGTAAGGACTGGGGAGGCTGTCCCACCAAAGTGTGGACAGATCCCCCCTGAAACACAGCTCGTTTCCACATTCAAGCATTGAGGGAAAAGCGACATTCCTGCTTGGACTCCCAGAGAGAGAGAGAACAGGGGAAGGGGCTGCTGACTCAAGCCTCCTTTGCCCCTAGCATCCCCCGCCTCACTGTTGACACTACGGATGCAGATGCAGGAGAAATGAGCAAAACCACCCCTGTTTCTAGTGCAAGGTCAGCAAGTTTAAGGTCAAGCACAGGTCTGGATTCTCTCCCTTTGGGAGGTTCTCTTTGTAGTAGCTTGGCAGGATTCTAGACTCTCTCTCTCCTTGGCTTTTCTGCACTCTCTTGGTTTCTCTTTGTGTGGCTGAGGTTAAAAGTTCGTGTGAACTTTCCAGGCCTTTGGGTGGTCTGAGATAGCACCCAAGACCAACTAAGCATCGGCCTCAGGGTGAAATGGTCTCTTTGGCTTGATCTTTAGGGCCAAGGTCTGCTCATCGAGTGGTCTAACTCTTCCCAGCTCCAGAGACATTCTGGAGCTAGTGTCTGGGGCTGGAGCTCTAGTTAGCCATTTCTGTCCCCTGAAACTGTCCTCTGGGTATAGCCTTCCTTGGAGGCCTCATGGGGAGGGGAGACAGAGTGAGGTTGGAAGTAGGACCTTTCTGGGTCCATGGGCCCAATATTTTCTTACAATCTCACCTCCTCCTCACCTCCTCCGTACCAACTCAGGTCCCTTACCTCAGAGGACAGTGCTCCAATTACAGCCCAGAGTAGAAAATCACTGAGCCCAGCTCACTGTCAATGTCTTTCCAAGCAGGAGGATGGGAGAGCTCTCTCAGGAAAGTCCTGCTCTAAAACTGTGATGGCTACTCTCTCCTAGAAATGCTAATATTTTGTCATAAAAAGCAGTGTGGAATGGGGGATCTCATTAGGACAAAGCCAAAATATATTCCAAGCTCATTTTCTGAGACTATAAGACCCCGTTTGAGAAGCTTAATAGGAGCTTTTCATGTCATTGAGCTCATCTAATCCGAATTACTAAATTGTTTTCTGTTCACTCATCATCATCTTTTGCATTAGTCATGAGGACAGAAAAGAAAACAAAACAAATCAGAGCCACAGCTAAACACTGCTAGGAAGCAAATCAAACATGTTGTACCATGGGAGGCAGCATTTATCTGCCCCACAAATGGGGAGGATGTGCAGGGAGCTAGCTGTACCTGGTACCTCCAAGTGACACTCCAGTTACTAGAACACAGCGTGACCCACACTGAGGTCTCAGCGTGATCCGCTTGTGAACACCAGGGTCCTCCTGGAGTGAGGTACCAGACATCTGGGCGATTCAGGGGAAGAGAGCAGCCCCTCCTTTCCAAAACCTCCCAGCACTGACCACTTACTGTTTCATTGCAGGGCCAAGTTGCAGGTGAATCCTTTGATTATTTATCTTTCCTCTATAATAAAGAGTACCAGCAACCAGAGGTTTCTTTCATTAATCTAAGCAAGCACAAACCCCAGCATGCCTGTAGCTAGATATAGCTTCAGGACAACAGAGCAGAATTAGACTTCCTTCAATATTTCACGGTAGGATAATCACTGAGCCTCTATCAGTCCTTGAAACAGGGATAAGTGACGCCTATTACTTCCTTGATAAAGTTTTGATGTGTGTGCTCATGGGTGAAAAGGCAAATGACTGGGAAGACTGCTTTCCAGTCCCCAAATAAGACTGAATCTCCCTCGGGGAGATTGGCAGAAAGGATGGAGTTGTCTAAATGGACAAGGGCAACATTAGTTTACAAATTATTCCACTTTTTGTAGTTGCTATAATTTTAGTGGCCAGCACTTTTTAAACTTGTATTTGCTCACCACTGAGGTTGAGGTCCTGATAAAAGCTGGGGGAAGAGGAGGCCAAAGAGTTGCTCATGTAAGAGATCATTGTTTCCAAAGCCATTTGATATGTTTTCTTTCTGAGCCAAACACCACACACCTGTCTCCTAAAGGAAAGGCAGAGCCTGTTTAACCAGAAGAATATGCAGGTGTTCTCCTGCTGTTCTGAATGAACTCCTTATTCTTGCAAGCAGAAACATGCTGCTCTAAACAAATGCCACCCAGTTTTTCCTAAATCTGCATGTCTGAAACACCTGGGGGGGCTTGCCATAAATACATACTCCCAGACTCCCCACCCCTTCCAGATCCTGATCCAGTTGGTCTGGGCTGGGCCCCAGGAATCTGAATGTTGAGCAAGCACTTCTGCTTGTTGAGGATGTTGGGAGCTGGGCATAGCAGTTATTCTGCATTCCCATACCCAGTGTTAGCATTCAAGAGTAGAAAAAAGGAATTTGAAGGTCATCAAACTCAGTCTCTTTGTTTTGCACAGAAATAACACTGAATCGGAGAGAAAGGATCTGATTTGACCAGTGTCTTGGCAGCAAATCGATGACCCAGGCTGCTTCTTACCAAATTGGGAATTTAGGGTATGTTTCTGCAAAGGTCAGAAACAAATAACCTTACAGGGGTGGAAAAAGGTTTATGAGGAGTCATCTGTATAGAAAGGAGCCTTTGTTCAGAAAAGATGGCTTTGAAAAGCAAATGTTGGTGTAAGATGCTGTGCTGGAGGCAGATGGGGCAAATCCATCCTGGGGCCACTCTTTGTCTGGCCATCTGCACTCTGTGTCTGAATACCCCAAAGAGGCAGGAACTCCATGGCTAATGGTTTTGGACTCCAGATAAAAGAGAAACAAACAGTTCTTAAACAAAGGACTGCAGTCTGAAAATAATTCTTACAGAGAAAGGACTCAGTTGAAGTGTATTCCTCACAAATGGAGCTTAATTAGGCCACACATGCTAATGCCCTTTGGAGATGCCCCAAAATCCAATTCCCTCTGTATTCCTAGATCAAGAGGGATGCTTGTGTAGCTTAAGGTGCCCCATGAGCTCTATGTGGATTGTCAGAGATATTAGGTACATAAATATGGTGCCTTGGAGTTACCTGTAACAACACGTAAACCCATAACCAAACAAGTTCTGGGTACCCTGTCAACCCTTCACCCCGACTATTATCGAACTATAGGATCCAGACGCAGGACAGACCCTTCTGAGTAGCTTGGCCGTGGGCCTGTCAGGAAGTAATGTGTAGACCATGGGCTCAGTGTGGGCTGATGGAGGTTTCGGGCATAATTTAGACCTAGCAAAAGGTGAACATAATTATTTCTAAAATTCTGGGCCTTCCCATCTTCATTTCACTGAAATTGCATCACAAAACAAGAGCCCTTTGAAGAACTCTTAACAAAGGGGTAACAGGAAGAAGTAAGGTCTCCCTGGGCACTTGTCCCACAGTTTGAGAGATCTGTAGACCAGCTGTGGTGCTCTGGGCTCACCACTCTATTCATTTAGGAGTGTCTGCAGTGCACTTATCCGTGGGTATCTAACCGTGTAGCCCACTTTGCAAGGCTGACAAAACAAAAAGGCCAATGGTTTGCCCTCAGGTAGTTAGGGACAGAGCTGAGACAAGAACCCAGCTGAGCTGACACACAGCCCAGCAGCCCTTTCTATACCAAGATGCAGCCCTGGTGACCCACCCTCTGTTGATGTTGATTTCCACATTATTAGATCTTTCCTGCATAATCAGTGACATCTCATCTTCCCTATGTTTGTTTGCATGGAATCTTCTGGGAGATTTTGGGTAAGTCTCCATAGTAGATGTATCTTAATATGATCCGCCAGTGAGTCACAAGTTGTGTAATCCCCTCCCCTTGAGGGAGGGCAGAACCTGAAGTTCGATTCTAGCCAACAGGATACGTCGGAGGTGATGCGGTGCCCTCCCGGGAGGAGGTTACATCACATGGCGAAGGTGGTGGGAAGGGACTGTCATGATTATGTAGTGCTAGAGGAGACTCCCTCCCAGCTGACCAGAGGGGAGTGAGCTGCCATCCTGTGAGAACATCACATGGTAGAGAGCCCCAGGAGGCATCTAGACGCTGAGAACAGCCCCAGCTAATGCCGGCTAGAAAACAGGACCTCAGTCCTTGGGCCACAAGGGACTGGACTCTGCCAACCACCGCACGGGCTTGGAAGAGGAACGCAGATCGGCCAGCAATGATTGCAGCCTTGTGAGACTGCGCTCCCAGCTGAGCTGCATGCAGACTCCTGGCCCACAGAAGCTGTGAGAGAGCAAATGTACAATCAACTCTCATTATTTGTAGTATTTATGTCCCACAAAGTCACATGAACGCCCAACTAGTGAATACGGAACCTTTACTGCTACACGTAATACAGGGTTAGGTTTCTGTGAGCCTGTGGTCACAGCACTTTTGTCACCCAGTCTATACATAACCTTGTTTTATGTGTTTCTGTTTAAAGGCACCTGATTTAATATATTTTGTTGATTCATTAACCTTGAACAACTATGGCCCGCGACTCCTGCAGGAATGAAGCTTATCTAACACATGTGTTTTCTCCACAAGGCACAGCACAGCCTTCCTGTGCTTGGGAACACCAGACAGCTCTTCAGCACTGTGCATGGGGGCCACTTTACACAATGAAATCACCATCAAAAACACAAAGGAGGCAAAAAAAAAAAAACAAAAAAAAAACCCATGGCATTAAAGAGACTGAGGAAAGGACAATCGTCTGTAGTATAAGTCAAAACCAAAGGCAGAGCATTGCTTTGTTCGACTCGGTGGAAATGCGTGTGCCGGGCGACTAAGATGTTTCAATGCTCTGTGCACATCCATGGGTGACCATGAGAGCACCATGAGTGTGGATTTGGGGGTTACATGTCAATTTTAGTTGTCAGTGAATTCACCAACGCAGAATCTGTGAAGAAAGAGGACAGACACTATGTTGTCATAAGCTGCTCAGTCTGTGATCATTTGTCAGGCAGCAGCAGCTAACTCATTCAGACTCTTCTCTCATCCACCTTGCAGAAATAAAATTCTGTTTCTGGCGAATATATGCTTTCATATTCCTGACTTTCTTGCCATGCCCCTGAATGTGACTCATGTTCTGCACATATGGGGATGTTAAATAAACACTGCTCTTCTGACATAAGCTTTTGGTTACTTGAGTGCTGTCTAGTACATTCTTGGAAATTTTGTGGTGTAAAAACAGTACCAGTAGTTAGAAGGCTTTGCTGTACTTCATAAGGATGTGCTCTCTGTAACAGACACAACCCATTTTCTCAGCCTGGCTTAAACATCATGTCAAATCTCCTTTATTCTTATTCTTTAATAATCAAATGGCTTAAGCCTTCTTCTTATCCTGCAAGAACATTTTTCTTTCTTTTACAGGGCTCCCACTTCCTCTCCCTGACGGATCAAAGAATTCCACGGCTCAGTGGCCATGACTCATCCATGCCCCAGCCAAGTTCACCAGAGGTCGAGAGAAGACCAGGAATGCTACTGTGTTCTCTGCCAGCCCCAACCCTGCTGTGTTGCGATGGTCATTGCCTTGTTGCCTGGCTCCTCAATCCCAGGCCCACTGGCCACCAGTAACTTCCCCTTTGTTGCCTTTCATATGTTTGCAGTCAGTTGGATTTATACCTCAGTGAGGCTGGAGCAAGCCCTGTCCTCACTCACATTCGGCCCCTCAGTGCAGGCCCATTGGACATGACCCTACATACCTGCCTTGGTTAGCTAGTCTGAGCCCTGCAGCAGAGGCTCAGCTCTTTCTCCACTAACTCGGCTGGTTGGGTTGACACTCATGCATAAAGCCATTGCTTTTCCCAAGGCACGGTGGGTTTCTAGCACTTTCTATCCTCAGCTCAACATTGTCTCAGAGATCCTCATCTGACTCTCCACATGTGACCTTCACCCCATGTGGAGGCTGCCCCTTCCTCAAATCATTCTCAAACCCACCTGCCCTCACAAGAAAAAAAAACCCAATTGCACGTACAGATGCTTCTCAACTTACGATGGGGTTACATCCTGATAAACATGTTATAAATTGAAAATATTGAAAGTTGAAAATGCATTTAATACGCCTACTGAACATCATAGCCTAGCCTACCTTAAACGTGCTCAAAACACTTACATTAGCCTACAGTTGGGCAGTGTCATCTAACACAAAGCCTATCTTATAATAAAGTGTTGCATATCACATGTAATTTTTTTTTTTTTTTTTTTTTTTAGACAGAGTCTAACTCTTTCGCCTGGGCTAGAGTGAGTGCCGTGGCGTCAGCCTAGCTCACAGCAACCTCACACTTCTGGGCTCAAGCGATTCTCCTGCCTCAGCCTCCTGAGTAGCTGGGACTACAGGCATGCGCCACCATGCCCGGATAATTTTTTTTATATATTTTTAGTTGTGCAATTAATTTCTTTCTAATTTTAGTAGAGACGGGGTCTTGCTCTTGCTCAGGCTGGTCTCGAACTCCAGAGCTCAAACAATCCGCCCGCCTTGGCCTCCCAGAGAGCTAGGATTACAGGCGTGAGCCAGCGCGCCCGGCCTACATGTAATTTTTTGAATAATGTCCTAAAAGTGAAAAACAGAATGGTTGTATGAATAGCATCATAAAGCCAAAAATCATAAGCTGAACCATCGTAAGTTGGGAACCTTCTGTATTCAAAATATTATAGCAAAGGATTTTGGAGT
>CAUYSK010119147.1:0-14505 GCA_963575035.1 Avahi laniger | reverse complement strand
GACATAGCGGTACACACTTGTAGTCCTAGCACTTTGGGAACCCGAAGTGGGAGGATTGCTTGAGCCCAGGAGTTAGAGGCTGCAGTGAGCCATGATCACTCCGCTGCACTCCAGCCCGGGCAACAGAGCAAGACTCTGTCTCAAAAAAAAAAAAAAAAAAAAAAAAATCCCTAAAGGCTAAAATCTTTAACGTAACATCTAAAACCCTGAAAATCACAATCCTGAAAGATTAAAATCCTGAAAGCCAAATTCTGAGGAAAGGGTTAGTACATTTTTGGTTGTACACAGGATAGTTTCATCATGTTAGTTGCATCACGTTAGGTGGAACTATGACCTTGTTATTGTCTTTATTTGGAAATTAAGTATGGTTTAAGATGTTGATGTGTGCCAGGTTGACCAGGCGTGGACTTGTGGACTTAATTGTGGGTGTCGACTGGATTAAGGAATACCTAGAAACCTGGTAAAGCAGTATTTTGGGTGCATCTGTGAGGGTGTTTCCAAAGGAGGTAGTGTGTGAGTCCGAGCAGACCCTGTGGGAAGACCTGCCCTCAGTGTTGGTGGGTACCATCCCGTCAGCGGGGCCTGGAAACTACAGACACAGCAGGCACGTTGGTCTCTCTGTGAGAGCCTGGGCCGTCATCGCAGGAGTGGGTTGGTTATCACAAGAGAGGAATTGTTATAACAGCGAGTTTGGCCCTCTCTTGCCTCTCTTGTGTGCGTGCTGTCTTGCATTCCGCCTTTCACCAGGGTATGACGCAGCAAGAAGACCCTCACCATATACCTCTTGACCTTGAACTTCCCAGCCTTTGGAACTGTAAGAAATAAATATCTTTTCCTTATAAATTATGCAGTCTGCGGTATTCTGTTTTAGCAACACAAACCAAACTAAGGCGCTGAGTATTAGCAGTGGAAGGCAGCCTGTCAGGCAGTCAGGAGATGGGCCGGGGGTGGGGGCGGGGGTGCCGGGAGCTGCCGATCTGGGAGTGAGCAGAACCGGAAGTGGCTGAGGGGCCCAGGGAGGATGAGCAGAATGGGAGGGGCTGGGCATGGACAGAAACCCCCAAGGGGGAGCTGGTCAGGAGGTGGGAGGGGAATTCCAATGTCATCATCAGCATACAAATCAGGCAGTAGCGCCAGAGTCCTGAAGTAGAGCCGGCGAAGACCTCCCCGAAGCCACCGAGTCATTGCTCATGGAATGCTCATGGAACACCATGGGGCCCCCTGCAAGGAGCAAGAGGCTGTGAGAAGAACACAATACCTCGCAAGGGCCCACCTACCTCAGTCTGGGTTAGGGTTAGACTCTAGAGTCAAGGCCTCACTACTTGAGAGTCCCTTACGAAAGAGCTAGAGCCTCACTCTGGGCAGCAGCGGATGCAGTGGACTAAGGCCTTCCCCACCTTCTAGCGAAGAACGCGCGAGGGCTCTGATGGAAGCAGAGGTCCGACGGCTGCTGTGCCCATGTGGGTCAAAGATGGTGTGGAGAAGAGGGTCAAGGCACTGGGAGGTGACTGGTCAGGCAGGACATGAGCATGGACAAGGCAAGGCCCTGCCCTTTGCCCCCGCCATCCTCCATGGCTCTGGCTTTGCTGCCCTGGGCTGTGCCTTGTCCTGGTCTTCCTAGATGATTTTTCTGAAAGATTCCCCAGGGGCTTCAGCTGCATGACAGGAAATTTGGAAGATGACAGAATGCCAACTGATAAGGTTGTTAAAAGATTAAATATGATGAATGTATATGAAGTGCTTAAAATGATGCCATAGATACGATCACTGCTCTTTATAATACGCCACCTACATATACATCCTGCAGCAAATATGGTCTAGTTTGCTAGTTTTTGGACTCTGTATTGATGGAATCATACTGTAAAACAAACAAATAAGCCAAAAAAACCCACAAAACCCCCAAAAAATCCCAGGCGGGTAGCTGATGCCTGTGTGTCGAAAGCAGCAATGACTATGGAAGGAAGAGAAGGATGCAGCAGTTGCTGAAGTTCTGGAAACAGGAGAAGCCTGTCGTGGCAGGCAGGGTGATGAGACAAGGATGCAGAGGTGGCATCAACAGATGATGGAGACCTCAGCCAAAGAGGGCAACCAGCAGAACCCAGCCTGGGTCCAAAGAGTGGCAGGACTCTGGGGAGTGAGGCCACCTGTCTCCTCCTCACCAACCAGCCTGCACCAGGTGAGGCTGCAGGTGGGAGGAGGCAGAAGGCTGGGAGGCACCAGGAGGGGAGGGGCCAAGTAGGTAGAATCTCAACATTAGACAAGGTAGGAGGCTTATTCCGAGCCAAGAGAACAGCATTGGAACGTTCCCCAAACCAAGCTGGAGCCCCTTCCTTTGACTCTGCCTACAGAAAGCAACAGATAGAAGATATTCCCCACAAATAGCTCACGATGTCCCTCTTGTCTGAAATGATTGGTTTTAACTATAAAAATAGTTGATGGAAAATACAGAATATGAAAAGGAAGAACAAAATCTACTCATAGGCCTATCCCATCGCATCCGCTGCTTAAATTGAGGTGTATTTCCTTCTAGCCCTGGTTCTATGCATAAATGAAATGCTAAATTCAGTTTTTAATTGAGTTCAGATTAAGTCGAGCCAAGTGGAAACAGGTTATCAGGATTTTGCTCCTGAAATAAAAACTCTACAGCTATATTCAAACTACAGGATAAGTTATTTAAAAAACAGTAACAACTAGTGTTTATAGAATGCTTATTAAATGCTAGACTCTGTTCTGAATATTTTACAGGAATTTTTTTAAGTTAATACAGCAATTCATAAGGAATAACCATAAATTACCATTATTATCCCCATTTTGCAGATGGAGGGTGGATTATGAAACTAAGCACAGAAAAGTCACGTTAACTCCTAAGCTCTCATAGCTAGGAAGGATTGGAGCTAGCATACAGCCCCAGTGAGTGTGATTTTACAGTACCTAATAAACACCTAAACAAGGCTGTGATGAGATTTTGCATTTCAGCTAAAGCTACAGTTTGCAAATAAGGAAAAGCTTTGCGCTCATGGGCTTCACTCCTCCTGCTTCCCTGTGCTGCGTGGACCACTTCTCCGTTCTGCCGTCTGGTTGCATAACTTCACCCACTCGGGGTATTTCCATCCCAGCTGCCGGGCCTGGCTGAGGGCCACCGACTGACAATGTTTGTTTGAGTTCAGCCTCAACAGTGCTGAAAGGCACAGTGCTGTGCTTAGGGGACCCAGAGCCCCCAGCTCCCCACTGCATTCTCTGCAAGGGTAGAATTGAATGGAAAAGTTATTGTCAAGTTTTTAACAAATTTGTACTAAATACTTGGAGGTGGCAACTGTTTCAAGGAAATGATATGTTTTTCTTTTTGAAGTTATCTCTTTTCCTTTTGCTAATGTTAATTGAACACGTATTCTACTCCAGGCCTGAGCTTTCCATGGATCTCTCTGCGCATTTGGTTTCCACACGGCCCTGAGCTGTGTGGTTCACCTACCATCTCTGCTTTATGGAGGAGGACGCAGAGGCGGTGTGGTAACTTGCTCATATGCACATGCTAGTGCATGAAGGAGGCCTAGCAAAGCCACACTCTTGACCAGTCATCATACTGCTTCTCCTCCCTCCTTGTGCAACTGTCCTGGATCTGTCATCTGCGGGTGTGTGGCTGCCCCGCTGCTGAGCCTCTGTGGGCTTCGGTTTCCCTATTTGTAAGGGGTTACACTAGATGCTCCCAAGGACAAGGTCTATGGGCCCCTGCTCTGCATTCCCTGGCCCACTGCACTCCATCGAGGGCCCCCCTGGGTGCAGGGGATCCAGGAGAAGTATATCATGGCCTCTGGCTCCTCAGGGAATTTGGACTCTAAATTTAAAGCATGGGAACATGATTGGTGATATAACAGTGAATAATTAATTTCTTAAAGTGTGATTCAGATCAGAGTGTAAGGGTTCTGGGAAGGCAGCTTGCCCAGTGGAAAAATGGATCATCCTAAAGGGAGAGCAAATCCTCCTTAACATTTGCTGAAAATTGCTTCTTTGTTAGGCAAGAGCCGGACACACTTGGACCAGTCATCACCATCTGACTCCCAGTCCAGCCCAACACCCCAGCTAGGGAGCCCTGGGAAGCTGGCGGACGTGCCACATTTCAATGAAAGCACGGACACTCAGAGGGTCTGTTTGGTTTTTTCCTTCACATGATGCACTTCCTTATGTTGAAATGTTTTCTCCATAGGGCTATGCGGGGGAAGATGTATGTTAAGGAAACAGAACTCAGGGAAACAGAGTTCTGATTGGGTGGGATTGTGCAAAAGTCACTGAGTGAACCAGGGCATGGAGACACTGCCTATGCTGAAGCTGGGTCCCTTCAACCATAAAGAGCTAGTTGTGAGCAGAAACAGTTTGGATGGGTTTGCAGCCATGACACCAGAAACAGAACTGTTGGATTCCCTATTCTAGCAAGTTTAAACCAGTGTTGGTTTAAAGTGTTGAGCTTGGGTTCACCAAATGAACGGAAGAGTGAATCTTAGGTTGGTTTTGACTCACTATTGTGGCATCTCAGAGCCTGGGGAGAGATGGCATCTGTCCCAGGATTCTTGGACTCCCATCCTCTCTTCCTCTGTTGGTCTTCTCTGTTCTGTGTCAGCTCTGTGGCTCATTCTAACCTTGCAAGGGGTATCATCATTCTTGTCCAAGGTTTCAGTGTTCAGCAGTAGGCTGATGACTCTGACCTCTGGAGGTCCAGCTGAGAGCTGGCTCAAAAGCTTTGGACCCATGAATGTGGCTGCCTTCTGGGCATCCTCACTTATAGTCCTATATGTACCTACTTCTCAACTAAACTTCCCTCAAACCTGCTTCTCCTCCTCCACCTCCTAACTCAGTGAACGGCACCACTACTCACACTCACCATCCCCCGTGTCCAAACAGTCAGTAGTTCCCCCCTCCGTATGCCTTTCCAATCTGTGAACGGACTTCAGTCCAGGCCCCAGCATCTCCTTCCTGTAGCAGCCTCACACTGACCGAAGACATTGGTAGACAATTTCCAAGAGAAACAATACAAATGACCATTAAACACTGGGTAGTTGCTCCATCTCCTTTTACTGTAAACAATCAAAGCTACTGTTTCCAGGTTGTGGGGAAACAGATAGTCTGATGTACTGTTGCTGGGACTGTAAATTTGTAGAAACTTTCTGGAAGGCAATTAAGCAATAATAATTTAAAATTTAGAATTTCCATAATCACTGACCCAGCAATGACAGGAACTTTTACAAATTTGTGCTACAGGAATAATCAGATAAGGGTATCAAGTGTATGTAAAAGAATATCAGTTACGTGAACTGCAACATTGTTAACAATAGTTAAAATGCAAATAAGTCAAACTTTCATCAGTAGTGGTTTGTTTAAATAAATCACTATGCAGCCATACAATGGAATATTATACAATTGTTAAAAGAAAGAAGCAAATCCCTAGAGACCTATGTTTTTATAGGGAAAAATGTCCAAATATAATAAGTGAAAGAGGCAGATTATAAAGCATTTTATTCATTTTATTCATGTATACTTCCTTTCATGCCTTTATTTAACAAGAAAAAAAGTGAAAAAATATGTTAAACCATTAACAGTTATTATCACTGGATTGAGTTAGACTTACTAGTGGCTTCCACATTCTATTTCTTATTTTTGAAGATTTTATAATGAGGTTATTATATTAAACACTTGTAACCACAGCAAAAACAATAAATATTACCAATATGGGGGAAAGTCTTTCTTCTTGCTTATTTAAAGGAGCAATCTGAGAGACTTATCTCTGTTAGCGTATGGGGAATGTGCCGTCGCGTAGGGTCATTTCCCATTCTGAGGGCCCTCGGCTTGATGCCTTAGCTCCTGATGATGAAAGGGCCTCACATTCCATGAAATCCGTGCTGCGATTTGACTGTAGCTTTCTACTAACTCCTAAGAAAGCACAAGATAACATTTTCACTATCTATTTCTACCTCATCAAAGGGGATAAAATTATACTCAATTTTCAACTACCAACAAATAAGAATTGTTTGTATAAATGAAATCTACGAATAATAGACATTTTATCTCTTCCATTTACACTTCTCTCGATCATCCTTTTGTACTTGTTACCAGGACTAAATAAACCAATTTCCAATTTCTCTTTTCCTTGTCCCCAGTGTGCTCTTGGACTGACTTATTCTTGGAGAAGCCTCGCTGGTTCCTGTTGATCAATGGTTTCTTTTTTACCTAATCACAATGGATCAGCTAATGCAAGTTACAATTTCTTTCGGCACTGATGGCATGCTCCTTCGACTATGGCTAATGGAATTTCATCCTTTTCCCTTCTTAGGAAACTGCAAAGACACACTTTGTCCTTTGACTTAGCGATTGATCACTTTATGTTGATCGAACCTGATAAGCTGGAAGTGGCAAACACTCTGCATGCCCTGGCAAGACTCGTGTTCTCCACAGGGTGGGAGACAAATCCTTCAGGGATAACAGTCCGGCCAGCCAGCTGGACCAGCAGACGTGCTTGCCGAGGGGGACGGGAGTCTAGAAAGAGGGATAGCAGAGGTAGAGGTGAATATCAGTTACAGCCTAGTGACCACCTGCAAAGGGGGTGGGGTGGTGAGATTGTCCCTCTAGCTCTCCTTTCATTAGTTTTCCCCCAGGAACCGTGAGTCCTGTGGGCCCTCTCAAAGACGCAGCAGCAGGAAGCAGGATGACGTGAACCTGATGGAAGGCGTGAGCAGGTACAAGGGGCAGTCTTGAATGGGCTCAGTTTCTGCTGTCCCCAGAGGCCCTTGGATCCGGTTTTGCTTTCTGGTGCTTTTGCTTCTGATGGACCCATACCCTGGACTCTCTTTGGAAGACTGCCATGTGGTTAGCAGACCATTTTGCCCACATGTGCAGGGCTCACCCCTGCCTGGGGGTGTCTGTCTCCTCCGGTACCCCTCAGCCAGGGACTGCAGTTTGTCGGCACAGAGCCCAGCTCCCTTGCCTCGATGGGGACAAACTCACAAGTCTCTCCCTTGTGGGATTTTGCCTGTGATCACACCCTTGCTTGGCTTCTTCCTGTTCCCAGGTCTGCTTCTCCCGCTCCCGAACCAGTTTCTTCGGGGAGCCCGTCCTTCCGGGCTCACTTGTGCGTGAACCTTCCTCTCTGAGTCTGCTTCTGGGTAATCCTCCACAAATAATAGACAAATGATGGTAGGTGACATCGCTGAGTACTTACCACGTGTAAGGTGCTGAAATAAGAGCTTTTTACAAGCCCTGGTCCACTGAACCCTCCAGAGCTCCATCAGGTGAGGCGGTTGCGATTTTAACCTCTCGGCAGCATGTCTTAGACCTCACCTAAGAGCGCAAGCCGGTGCCTGCCTGCCTGGGTCAGATTTCAGTTCTGCCGATTACTGGCTGTGTGACCTTGGGCATGTACTCTGCTCTTCTGTAGAATGAGGATAATAACAGAATCTACTTCACTGGTTGGTTATGAGAATTTGATGGGTTCATGTGAGCAAAGCATTGGCATGCTATGGACAAGTATTTCACACGGGGCGATTGAGACTTACAAAGATGAACTAACTTGCTCCAGCTCACCCAGCTAAAGTGGGTGAATCAGGTTCAAACCCAGATCTGTAAGATTTCAAGCCTAATTTCTTAACCACGATTCTCTGCCACCTCTGATCAGGTCCACTGCCCCTTCCTTTGTCCCCTTCCCTTTCTGAAGGACAGCTTTCCTCCAAGGCTCCCTGCCCACCCCTGGCTTGTCTTTGCTGATATCAAGTCCTCCCCTCAACAGGAGACTGGGCCCAGGAGGCTGGTCCAGGAGACTCCAGCACTGCCCCTCCATCGCTGCCAGATATTGCCTTGTCGTGGAGGGGCCACTGTGTGTTAATTCTCAGGGAGATCTTCCCACAGACATACAATTTCTTCATTTCAGCAGTGCCCCCCCCCAAAGCAGAGAGGGACTTCCCTTTGCTAGTGACGTAATTGCTTATGAGTACCTTTTTTCTAATTCAAAAATCCTTTTCTGTTTTCCCAGTTGCAGAGGTAAATGGCAGATGGGATAATAATTTAAAACACATGGAAACATGGAAGGGGAGGGAAGTGAGAAAACTCTCACTTTCTGCCTGCGTGACTTCCTGAGGATGCTTTATCCACCCAGGCCTTGACTCACGGGGTCCACCACTGGCCGCCTCTCCAGCTGGGGATGACACACCTGGCAGGCCTGGCCAATGTCCTTATAAGGCGGCCGCTGGGCCGGCGCTGGCTGCTTCCCCGGCCTACGTTTCAGCCAGCGATGAAGCAACGTCCTCGCTGCACTGGGAAGGGCGGGGAACAGCTTGCTCCTAGTTCTCTGCGGCCCCGCTCAGGCGGCCCCACTTCCTTTTCTGTTGGTTTGAAAGTGAAAACCTAATGCTGGGAGAACCTTGGGAATGAAGCCACTCATTTCAGGGCTGCTCATTTAGCAACATTTATTGGGCAGCTGCTATGTGGCAGACACTGTAATCTCACCAGGTCATTATTTACAAGAAAGGGAAGAGATCCAGTCGCGGTGCCCGGACCCAGTATTACAGTTTTTTTCTCTCTCTCTCTCTTTCTCTGTAGGTAGGGAAGGGGGTGTCTCAAGGTCCCTTCAGGTTCCAGGTCTTGGGAATGGAGAAGGGACGTTTACCATTTGATGTCATATGTCCCAGTGTACCAGGCGCAGGGAGGAGATGGGAAGGCCCTAGCACTGTCTGTGATTTAATCTCTGGGCTCCTAGGTTGTGTTCCCACACCACCTGCCTCATGTAGTCTGCTCGGGATCCAGCTGCTCTGCTGGGTGAAGGAGCCAAGATCAAGCTGACCCCCGGGGTTTCCAAAGAGTTTTCCCTTCTTTGGAGAAGGGAAGCTGCAGACACAGATGACTTTAGGACTCAAGCTGGATTAACTGCCCCTGTGCTGACTCTCTCGCATCTCTTCCTTCATGGCCCTTAGCATGCGTTCTTCTCTCGGACAGTCAGATGATTCCACCGGGAGGACAGAAGGCACACCTAGCTGCTTCTTTGGGTTCGAAATGTCAACCACCCTCCCCTCTGCGAGGTTCCCATCCTCATCTCCCTCCTCCTTCTTGTCTCCTCCGTTCTGGCCTCACCGGCCTCCTTGCCACTCCTAAAACACACACAGCTATGGTTGCCAGGTAAAACACAGGATTGCCAGTTACATACGGATTTTAGATAAACAACAAATGGTTGTTCTAGTGTAAGAATTGTTATGGTTTCAAAATTCAGGGTGAAACTTAATCTCCAATGCAGTGCTATTAAGAGGTGAGGCTTTGGGAGGTGATTTAGTGATGCGGGCGTAGCAGCCTCATGGATGGGTGAGGGCCCTTATAAAAGGGCTGGAGGGGGTGGATTTGCCCCTCTTCTGCTCTTCCATTATGTGAGGACACAGCGCTAGTACCCTACACCCCTTTTCCATCCCTTCGCCATGTGAGGACACGGCGTTCGTCCCCCCAGAGGACGCAATGACAAGGCGCCATCTTGGAAGCAGAAAGCAGCCCTCACCAGACGCTGAGCGTGCCAGCACTTCGATCTTGGACTTCCAGCCTCCAGAACCGTGAGAAATAAATGTCTGTTCTTTATACCTTATCCAGACTGTGGTATTTTGTTACAGCAGCACAATGGACTAAGACAAGTATTTTCCAAATTTCATGTGGGACATATACTAAAAAATTATTGGTTGTTTATCTGAAATCCAAATTTAAGTGGATGTCCAATTTTTCTTTTTTAATTTTCTTGTTCTCCTCCTTTTTGTTAAATCTGGCGACTCCAGGCCAAGCTCATCCCCACCCTGGGGGCACTCTTCCTCTGGCAGTGCCGGGCTCGCTGTCGCTTGACTGTGGGCTCTCAGGGAGGCCTTCCCAGACCCCACATCTCAAACAGAAGCCCCCCTCCCTGCCCTTCCCCCTTCCTCGGGCCTTACTCCCTCCCAGCCTTATCCCGCCCACCTTTACCTTGTGTATTTGTTTTTGGTTTGTCCTCCACTAGCACGAACTCCGCAGGCAGTCAGGGATCCACATGTGTTTATTTCCCCCGTGCCCAGCGGGGCCTGGCATAAAACAGGCATCCAAATACCATTTGTTGAATGAATGGATTATTCTGCAAGATCGAAAGAGAAGAATTTTGAATTTCCAGGTCAGCCCAGGAAAGAGAGGGTAGGAGAAGAAGGCTCTGAAATTACTGGGGCAAGAGTGAGGAGGGAGAACGGAAGGAGAGAGAGACAGAGACACAGAGAAGAGATACATTCTGAGACCTTTCTGAGTCTGAAGGTGTGTGAGTTCAGAAATGTCGCAGGGGGCCACACAAGCTGCTAGATCGCCTTTCCAAGGAGGGACAGCACAAAGCAGAGCTTCAGAGCATGGGCTCTGGCCACACACATTCAAAATTTGAGATGGACTCCACCACTTACCCACTGTAAGGCTTTAGGCAATTAGTTAACCTCTCGGGGCCTCAGTTTTCCTATCTGTTAAACGGGGAGGCATAAATGAGATAATATACGTAAAGCACTTAACACAACATCTAACACCTGGCAAGTGCGCAACAGAAGACAGGCAGCCACGCTCCTGATCATGAACTTCACACTTATCCATTGCCTCTTGGATTTTTGCTGACTCTTAGTTGATGGACGTTTCTCAAAAAGAAACATTTTTTTGTTTTGTTTTTGTTTTTAAATCACTGCAGGAGAGTTAGGGTGCCCACAATAGTGATTAAACAATGGCAAGCCAAGTGCACCGTGGGCTCCAGAGGCCGGCCAGGCTCTCTGGCCAGCCGAGCGACTGGCTCCCCCAGTCAGAGGGAGGGTTCAAATTCAGCTGCAGGGCAGGGAAAAGTGGCTGAACTCAGGGGCCTTTGAGGTTTCTAGGACATAACTGAAGCTGCAAGTGTTGAGCCCAAGGGTGTCCAGACCCCATGTCACTGAGCACACAGGGCAGGGTGCAGCTGGAATGCAGAAGCCAGCCCAGCTCTGACATGAGCTAGCTCTGTGCCCTGGTACCTCACTTAACCTTTGAGCCTCACATGCTTCCTGTGGAAAAGGGATGACAACTCCTGCTCTGTCTTTCTTACGGGTTTGGATGACCATAGAATGAAATAGGGTATGACAAAGAGCTCCGGCGACTGCGAACTACTATATAAAGCCCAGGATTGTCATGATGTCATCAGCATTGTCTGCAGGGGGTGGTCTTGGCTGGCTGACTGCGGACCGCCGGCTCCGTGGACTTCTTGGTGTCACCCACACCCTGTACCTCACAGACACACACCCTCTTCCCGGCGCCAGGGCAGATACCAATCAGGGGTTAAAATGACACAAGTCATCATCCCCTGGAACTCCAGCATCGTGTTCTCTGATCAGGCCAGCGAGTGTCTGCCAGATGTGCACCTCCCAGGCCAGAAGCCCCTGCAAAGGCAGGAAATTAGCACCAGTTCTGAGTAAACATCTCTGTTCTTTACTGAGGCAATTCAGCACTTTGCTATGGTAGTAATTGCCACCCTTTCGAGAACTGAACAGCACTACACATGAAAAGTCCCATGGTCCCCAGCACCTGTGAGACTGACACAGCCTGGGCAGGCTCTGACCCCTCTCCCATATCGGCCTCGGCATTTCTGGTGGGTTCCTAGGCGGCGGCACTGTCAGGAGCCAAATGATGCGCACTGAGGCAGACAGGCAGGGACAGGGTGTATCAGCGTCCATGGCCTTGGCCCGTGGTCCAGGGTCCTGGCCCAGCCTGCAAAGCCAAGTTGTGTCTGAGAAGCAGATTTTTTTCTCTCATTTGGATGCATATTGGCCAGTGCTGTCCTCAGTATGCTTGCCTTGGGCCTTGCAATTTCATGCAATTATTAGAAAAATATTAACCAGTGATTACTATGCATTAGATGCTAGGAATGCATCAGTAAACAAAACAGATTTTTAATTTCCCTTCCTTAGTGGAACTTTCATGCTAGGGTGGGGAGGCAGAGAGTATATAACCAGGTGATGAAGTGTGCTGGCAGGTGATAGATGATGTGGGAACTCAGCAGCGTAGGAAGGGTAGGAACCTGCACAGCGTGGAAGGAGCCATAGAATCCACCTTAAACGGGAGCTCAGCGCAGGCCTCAGCGGGAAGGTACCGCTGCAGCACAGACCAGCGGAGGCGAGCACCTGGCAGGGAACAGCCAGTGCAAAGGCCCTGATGCCTTGGCCACAGCCTGGTGCGTTCAGAGGACGAGGAGCCCAGCGGCTGGAGCCCTGTGAGTGAGGGAAGTAGAAATGTGTAAAGAGCAGTCCTGGGGGTGGGAGCAGGAGAAACGTTTCTCCGAACCGGCTAGCAGCAAGGCCTGACTTTGGTTTCGGGGTCTCGAAGCCTGTAGATTTGGAGATGCTTCTTTAAGAAAAAAGTATGAAAATAAAAATATGAAATCAGGTGCAGGGTTTTGGAAAGGCAAGTGAGCGTCCCCAAAGCTTCAGCTCCTTTGCTTCCCTCCCGTGGAGGCCATGGCTTGAGGAGCTGCTGGAGCAGCCCAGGGGGCCACACTTACCCCGGAGCGGTTTTCCTCCCTCCATCCCCTGCGGCACAGTCTTTCTGTGACTTCTTTCCTTGGTCCAGACTTCCTGTGACAGTCATCTCAACCAGAATTTGCACAACCAGAAACGGGGACAGAGAGAGGAGCCGCAAGGGACCACAGTGAGGCCCAGCCCAGCCCAGGCCCACGCCGGGCAGCACCCAGCCCTCGGGACCACACTGAGGAAGGAAGGAAGTGGGGGAAGGAAGGATGGGATCGCTCCTCCACAGAGGACGGTTCTCTGATGTTGGTGGTTCTGTTCCCATCAGGAAAAGAATCCAAGAGGGCAGGACAGACGCACACTCACGTGAAGCAGGCCTAGGGTCCTCCCCAAGACCCCACGCTGGGCCCTGCAGGGAGTAGCTTCAAGGGGCTGGCCCCAGGCAGAGGGGCAGTGGGTGGCTGGGTGAGCTCCATTCAGGGGCCCAGACTCTGTTCAGAAACTGGAAAGGGGTCCGAGAGCCGCAGAGCAGGCAGGGAGAGGGAGTAACGGGAATTATCCCCGGCCCAGTTATTAACTATTAGAGTAGAGAAAGAAACTAAGCGTGTGGAACAGCCATTCCGTGCCTCTCTACCAGGTGTCCACGGAGGGGCCGGTTAAAGATGCCACCTGAAAGTGGCCGATGTTTGTACACATTTTGCAAAAAACAGAACATGATAATTAAAAAAAGAAGAAGAAAGATGCCAACTACTAATTCTGTCTAGGTAAAGACATTTAAACAAGTTTGGATACAATATGGAAATTTTGATAAATTTGTTTAACTGAGATTCTTGTGGTAATACAATCCCTTGCTATTTGAAATAAATAAATCAGTCCAGAAACATTTACAGAACAGCTGCTGTATGCAAAGTTTTATTTTAGGCCCTGTGGGGGATTCAAGGACATGGATTCCAAAGTCTCACTCCTGGAGGAGTAACCTCTAGCTACGAAGTTAATGTTTATACCTGTGGTGGGAGTGGCTGGCGGTGGCTTCTCAGGCTCTAACCTCGGCCTTCTTCTCTTCTTTACACGTTTTTCCCGGGCTCTTGCCTACATCCAAGACACGAACCACCCCCCATTAAGCTTGTGACGCCACCTCTATCTCCAGCCTGACTCCCCGCACCTCTGTTGGTTGTCCAGATGCAGGCTCCCTGGCTTGGCTCCCTCTCCACCCAGCGGCGGTGGCCTGCCTCAAAGGCATCTGGTCGCAGCACTTGCCTACACCCATGTCAGAGGTCCCGAACATTTGGAAATGTAACTTGCTTTTCAAATAAATATATTCAACACCAATAGAAGAAAGAAATGAAAAGTTATCTTATTGGCAGGTACGTACTTTACAGGCACACATTTATAACACTTGCTTGTTATAAAGCCAACCACTCTGAACAGCGAGGCTATTCTGGAAAGCATAAGCATTTGCCATTCGTGGTCATGGATGCAGTCGCAGTTTTCTATCAACCTCGGCATCCAATTTATTCCTGCATTTGTTTCTTTAGCCCAAAGTTGAGAAAGTTTGATTCACAGAGGTAAGTCATAAAAATAGCAACAGCTTAATTTTATTTTTTATTTTTAAACAGCGCGCCTTGAAATCTCAGGATGCTCTTAATTAAACAGACCTAAGACCTTGAATGTGGATTAGGAGGAAAATTTGATTCTGATATTGAATCATTAACAATATCTAAGTGCTTCCATTCCTTACGTTAAATGTAACAGTCAAATCAAAAGTAGCACAGACGTAGGGCAGTGCTCACGTGCCATTATCCTGCTTGCACAGCTGACCTTTACACAGTAGGAGGGAATGTGGTCACCTAGGTTTTGCCAGCATGAATTTGGTCGAGTGTGACTCAGTTTACCATAGTAGTACACTGGTACAAATTGGTTAAGAGGACATGCATGGACCTGGATTTTAAGAAATAGCCTGTACAGAGCTACAGTCTTTCTAATCAGTGATACCTTTATTAAATGTCCAAAGTTA
>CAUYSK010119146.1:0-13481 GCA_963575035.1 Avahi laniger | reverse complement strand
TACATGTTCAAGCATGTACAATTACCAATTCTGTCTAGGACCCCCTACTTTTTTCAAAACAGTAAAATTAAAGTTGTAAAAATACCCAGTCATTTACCACTTATCTGTCTGCTGTATGAGACTTATACAATAGAAAAAGCTATTCTGAAAATGTTTTTTCATTTCATCAACTACTAGTCTTAAATACTTTTTTTTTCTTGAGGCAGGGTCTCCCTTTGTTGCCCAGGCTGGAGTGCAGTGGCCGATCATAGCTCACTGTAACCTTAAATTCCTGGCCTCAAGCGATGCTTGCACCTTGGCCTCCCAAAGTGCTGGGATTACTGGCATGAGCCACTGTACTCTGTCTTAAATATTTTTTATGGGCAGAACTATAGAGTCAAGTTTTTACTCTTAAGAAAAATCCTTTGCACAAAATAGAACAAAAGTGAGAAAAAATGAGCTTTATTCAAGAAACTATATACACATATATAACAGTCTTGTAACCAGGGATTTGATGATTAAACATACACAATTTTTCATTTTATTTTTATTTAAAAAACATATAAAATATTTCAGTAGTCAAGACAAGAAAGACGGTGTCTCAAAACAGCTGGTAGCAGCAGGATTGAAAATAATTAGTTGTGAAAATATTTAGAAGGAAGAGCACATAGGATTTGCTTAAAGGTACAATATAGAATGAGAGTAAGAGGGATGTGTCAAGGATTCTGGCCGGAATGACTAGAAAACTGTTTCCATTTTCTGAGACTGTAAACATTACGGGAGAGTCAGGATTGAGTTGAATAAAGAGTGTAGCTGAGGAAATGTGAAGTTTGACAGTTGTAAAATAGTAAAGTGACGTGGAGCAGAGATGTGATGTCAAGTAGCCAGTTTTATATACTAGAGACCAAGTTTCAGGGTGGAAATTGGTGCTCAAGATAGACGTTTTAGAATCCTCACCAAACAGATGATATTAAAATTTATAGAACTTAATGAAATAATCTAAATATATATGCAGAAGAGACGTGTGAGTCAAAGACCCAGGGCACACAAAAGTTTGGAGGTCTGGGAAACAGGTAAGTATTAGCAAAGGTGACTAACGACACAGAAGGTTATATGGAAGGGCAAAGAAAATGGGATTCTGGAGTCCAAGAAAGAAAGAAGCAGCCAATGTACCCGTACAGGTGGTTGCTGATAGACTGAAGATGAGGCCTGAGGAATTGGCATAAACGTTTTTGGGGGCGGGGATGGTGATGAAGGCCTATTCGGGGTTGATACAAGAGACAGTGGGGGGAGATAACATCTCTAGAGTCTTTCTGTAAAAAGAATCAGAAAGGAATAGCAGCTGTATAGAATATGGAGTCAGGGTAGCTCTCATAAGGTAGGATATATTGGAGCGTGTTTCTATAACTTAGGGAATAAACCAGAAGAAAGGCAAACATTGATGACACAGGTGAAAAATGACAACGCAAGAGGTTATGAGATTGAGTGCTCTGCGGGAGGGGTTGATGTTAGGCCTTGTAAAAGAAAGAAAGATAGGAAAAATAAGCTCTGATGTTCCAGGGGAGGGTGACTGTAGTTAACAATGTTTTATATATTTCAAAATAGAAGTGAGGACTTGAAATGTTCTCAACACATTAAAATGATAAAGGCTCCAGGTGATTGACAACTAAATGCCTTGACTTCTATGCATGTGACAAACTATCACATGTACCCTATAATATGCAAAAATATATCAGTAAATTGTATCTAAATCTTAGTAAATGCTTAGTAGATCTAAGCATCCTTCCTTAGAGATCCGTTACGTGTTTTCTTTCAGTGAATAAAGAAAGCAAAGTCAGACTATATGCTGTTGTTGGTAGATTTGACAACAGAAGCATGTTGTTATTTCCTTCTGGTTGCTTTTATTTTTTCAATGGGTTTTAACAAGGAATTTATACCAACTGAGGTTGAAATGGGGAACAGAAGTGTTGAAAGTCCAGGGAAGAAAAGAAAATACGGAATTATCTATTAGGAGAGTAGGGGAGTGAATTGACAAAGGAATTTAGGATGATTTCTTGGTAGCACTCAAGGCTTGTTAAGCCATTTTAGCTTGGTTGTGCATTTTCTCCCATCATGTTGATCTATTCAAGTGAGGTCCAGTTTAAATTCATATTTGCCTATCAAGATACTCTTGTTGAAAAGTGCAGGAAATAATCAGCGTACACCAAAATATCTGAATTTCCTGTCATTTGCCTGAACACTGTAGGCTTAATAGGTATATGGCTGTGTTTAAAGGTACAGCAGGAGAAAAGTGGCCAAATGTTTCACCATGACAACACAAGGCCACCAGTTTTCCAGTCTGTAATATGAATGTTCCCCTCCTTCCCACGGTCCTACTAAGTCAATTGCATGTTGTACCATACTATTTCTCCTTATCAAACTGTGTTTCAGACAGAGACAGTAATCAGCTGAACACAACAGGGAATACAAATAATAGTTGTTCAGGTAAACAGGAATTTTATTTTTCATGAGACAGAATATCCCAGGGCTGTTCAACTCCCAATGTTACCAAAATTTCAGAATCTGTGTTTCCATCCAGCCGTCTTTGGTTATTTATCTGTTTTCTACTTACTTTACACCCATTCTTCTCTACTGTGCTTCAAACTACTAGAATTGGGACTCTGCAAACTATGTTTACCAGCCTCTTTTGGCAGCTGGTTTTTTGCTGAATTCTGCCAAAAAGAAGGCACTGATAGGAGATCTGAAAGTGGAAAGAAGGAAGAATGATTTTGACTCTGGGTCTGAATGCATTGGCTGCTGCTCTAGTAGCTGGTGGTGGTTGTAACAGTGGAGACCAGATGGCCACACATTTACCCCTGCATGCCAATTCTTTATGAATTCTAGCTCTGGCTAGAGTAGGAAACTTTGGCAATTCTAGCCCTGCATGTTAGTTAGAAAGTGCGTGCAAATGGGCTCCATTGCAGAGATGACAGCAGTTTCTTGATTTCAGGGTGACATCTTTTCTTCTTCTCCTCCAGCCCTTTTCAGATATTTTAACTGTTTTCCTGTATTAAATTTTCTCTGCTTGAAATACTTCCTGTTTTTGCTTTCTTGTGTAGATCTTTACTAATACTTGGTAACAATAGAGATAACCCAGGAGAAAGAGTATCAAAATAAGAATATAATTGAACATGAAGAAAATGGTGAACTCATTACCAGTGAAAAATATGATACTGGGTGACCCACGGCATGCTTTATTTTCATAATTACTTAATGCATTATCTGTTGAAAGCTGGGAAAGAATTCCTGTAGAACAGTAGTCCTCAACCTTTTGGGCACCAGGGACTGTTTTCATGGAAGACAATTTTTCCATGGACTGGGGGTTGGGGGCTGGTTTCAGGATGATTCAAGCACGTTATATTTATTGTGCAGTCAAACCTCTCTGCTAATGATAATGTGTATTTGCAGCCACTCCCCAGCACTAGCATCACTGCCTCAGCTCAGCACATCAGGCATTAGATTCTCATAAGAAACACAGAAGATCTAGGTTCATAAGAAGATCTAGGTTCATAAGAAACCTAGATCTTTCCCATGTGCAGTTTACAGTAGAATCTGTGCTCCTATGAGAATCTAATGCCACTGCTGATCTCACAAGAGGTGGAGCTTATGCGGTGGTATGAGTGATGGGGAGCAGCTGTAAGTACAGATGAAATTCCCACACCCCTCCCCACCTCCTGCTGTGTGGCCCAGTTCCTAACAGGCCACGGACCTGTATTGGTCTGTGGCCTAGGGGTTGGGGACCACATCTATAGAAGACAGGCTTGGGAGGCCAACTGGACTCTTACCTTGACCATTACAGGGGTAATGAGGACATAAGGAGGATGAAATGATTTGGCTAGCTGTGACTGCACCAGAGAGCTTACACAAAAAATAGCAAGCTCAAGGCTTAAAACTTTTAGCATCTGCAAGGACTGAAAGCTGAAAACCAGACTCAGAATTTGTTTCTATAGTTTGTAAATTATAATATAAGTAGTATTTGCATACTTTTCAAGTCTCTCATGTAAAAGTTAGGGCCTTAATTGGAATGGAGAGAGACCTTTAGAATTGGAATGGAACACTTGGGTGAAATCTGAAAACCATAAACCCCTCAATTTCCTGAGCATCCATGCCAGCAGAAGAAATTCTTCCTTCTTTATTAAAAAGACTAATTTGCTTCAAGATCCCCTGAAGCATGTGCCTTGCAAGAAGGTGTTCATTCTCCCCTGGATTCACCCCACTACACCTAATTATTTCTAGACCCATAACCAGAGTCATAATACAGAAAGATCTAGAAGGAAACGTAAAAATTCTAACCAGGATAGAGCTAAGCCTGAACTAAAAGTCAAAAAATGTTCATTTATAACAGCAGAAACTTAGAAAATGTGTTAGAATCGATTCCCAAGGTTCTTAGTGGGAGCTTCTGAAGATGAATTGTTTAACGGACTTTGGCTAGAGTAGTCTATCTCAAAGGTTCTGCCTAATCATCCTGTAGTCATTTCTTTAGTTCTTAATGCAGAGTTGGAACAGACTTACTGAGCAAATGGCAAAATCATTCCATTGGTTCCCTGATCTGTACAGTGACAGTTTTTCTTTTTCTTTTTCTGTAGAAGCTTCCTTATCAGCTTGTAAGCCAGAGTTGCTCCCTTATCTGTGGGAATAAAAGAGAGAATTAGTGCCCTCATTGGAAGAGGAGAGTTGAAGAGGGTGGTGATTCTTATCACATCCTCATTTAACTACACTGTCTGGCAAATGGATTATAGAGCATGACTATGAAGTATCATAAATTCAATTAGGGAGCGATTTCAATTTACAGCTGCTGTTCCAGATGTGGTATATTTATTCAAGCAAATCAACACAGCCCTTGACAACTGACATGCATACCGATCAGCTAAGTGCTTTTTTTCTCTGTATTAACATCAAGGACGACCAGAGGCAGTCTGTTCCACCTGTCAGGGAAAGGGCCCTATCAACTCTCCTCCTCTGAGTCATGACAGAGTGAGGAAAGCTTTGACCTTCTTGACACCCCATCGATCATTGATTATACTGACTGGATCTGAGGAGCATCACATGACACGTATCTTAAGGGCCTTAATAAGAGGAAAATATACCAGAGGGTGGGTGGTGAATACCATGGCACTTCAGGGATCTGTCTCCTTGGAAAAGTTTCAAAGGGTTCAGATATCTGGGGCTTGTTAGGATATCTTTTCCAAAGTGAAAGACAACTTGCCTACTATTAAGAAAGAGGCACAAGGATCTCTTTGAATTTTGAAACTAGCGTATACCAATTCGAGTGTGCTGTCTCACTCATTCGCTAAACAACTGACAGAGGTGAGGCTTGGAGCTAAAAAGGGTCTACACTAGGTCCAGGTTGCAGTGCAAACTGGTCCACCACTTAGGCCTTTTGACCTAACTGATATAATGCTGTTGAAATCTGACAAACAAGAATGTGTATAGGCCTCTTGCTGCTGCTTTCTACTGGGCCCAAATAGAGACTGAATGTCTGACCATGGGTTACCAGGTGACCAGACAACCTGAGACATCCATCCTGCACTGAATACCTACTCTACCAAACCATAATGAAGTATGTGGATGTCAACATCCGTTATTAAGTGGAAGTGACATATACATTCTGAACCAAAGACTACAGTATGGTGCTTTTAAATCCTGTAGCCAAAATACCACAGGTTCAGGAACCAAGGGGTAGAAGTGGAAGAGGTTCCTTCCATTATTACGTTAAATAACCCATTTCCCAAAGTGTTGCTTCTTGGTCCTAAAAATTTAAGCTCTACTGGTTCAGAGATCTTAATTCTTAAGAAAGTATAAGCCAGTTTGTATTAAGTGCTTCAAAGGCTCTCACTTTCCACAACTTAGTGTGGTAAACAAAATAGTGCTCTTCTTACAGTGAGGATCAATAATTAGACAGTGGTCACACAGCTGGTAGCAGGGGACAGTGCTGGGATCTGAACCCTAAGCCTTTGCTCTTTCCTGCTATGTGATTTCAGTCCAAAAAATAGCTGCAATTGTTGCCACCTAATGTTCTTAGTACCAGAACGGTGAGCACTCCCCCCAGCATGGTGAAAACTATGCCGTGTTGGTAACAAGCCCACCTGTCCTGGTTATTATAGCTGTGTAGTAATCACCACCAAATGAGAACTTGTTTGTTCATGAATCCACAGTTTGAGCAGGGCCTGGCAGAAACAGCTTATTCCACTTACTGTCATCTGGAAGGTTGATGGCTAAATCATCTGAATGTTTGTTCACTCGCATGCCTGGTTGTTAATGTGATCACCTTGGACCTTAGTTGGGGCTGTAGGTTGGAATACCTAGTCATGGTCTCTCCTTAGGGCCTGGGATATAACACAGTGCTTGTTCCCAAGGGCAAGCATATTACAGCCATGTGGAGTTGTTTGGTCTTTCATGACCCAACCTCTCAGAAATCACATAGTTACTTCGGCTGCCTTCTACTTATTCCACAAAGGCTGGACTGGTTTTGAGGAAAAATGGAATAGACTGAAGCATTAGGTAGAAGAGTGGCAAGATTCTCGAAAAACATGTTAGACCAGAGATATCATCATGACCATTTTTGGAAAATACAATCTGCCATACCATTGCTAAGAGTAAGTGAGCACTGGAACTAAATTTATAGGTTTATTTTCAGACTCAGCCATAGCTGCTTCAGGAACAATGGTGGCCTTGTCTATGATGGGATCTATGGTGGATTCAGTTACAGGAAGCTGAAGAGATAATCCAAGGGCTTGCAATTTGGATAAAAGTTTAGGCCTTTTTTTTTTTAGCCATAAAAAAATTCCTTCCTGCCTCACCACCTATTCTTCCTACCCCTACAAAAAGAATCCACTCTCCTCCATTTATCATGTTTGTTGAGTATTCTGCCCAAGTGTCTTTGAGTACAGCAATGAATTTTTACTGCCTCTTTGAACAGAATAATATCAAATGTCATGGAGGTTTTATGAAGAAACAGCAGCACCTTGTTCCCATTCTGTCATAATTATAAAAAATAAAGTCATTGTTAACTACCAAATCATTTTATAAAGGCAGAAAAATAAAGAAAATATACTAGGGGGTCATGTTACATACAGAGAGTAAAAGCCAGTCTTACCTTATTTCCTACCAGAAGTTGGAGGAGAGATACAATAGTTTGATAGATGGCATGCTACATGGGCACTGACACACTAAATGAGGAATGGGCATGGAACAGCAATAAACTTGGTGGATGGCACTCAGTGATTACCTGAGTAATCTCTTGACCTGGTAAAGCCAGGTTTCTCTGCACCTCACTAGCTCATTGGCTCTTGGCAACCTGCCCCATGCAACTGCTCAGCCAAAGCTCCATCACTCCCTGAAGCGCCACACGTGGTTTGCAGGAGTGGAGTGGGAGGAGAGGAGGCTTCATATTTTGATGGATGCTTTTCTCGTGGTCTATCTACTTCCTGTAAGAACTCTCATTTCCGTGCCAGCATTGTCACCTCCTGATGTTTCCAAACAAGATCCCCTCCTAGGGCTCGTGCTTTGTGACATGAAAAGCCGGGGGAGATTTCTTCTTCGCTCTCTACATCTATCATGTGAACCTCATGAAATTAGTTTCTTCAGCTCATCCTCTGTTAATCTGGCACTCAGCCAAGGGGCTAGACTGGAGATTGATGGCAGAGACTAGTGTTCCTAGCCTGTTAATTCCCCTGGGCACTGCAAAGGCAACACCCATGCTCTTAGCTATGCCCAGATGAGTTTGAATCCCAGTCTAGCTCAGTAGTAGGTCTCTGTTACAAATAGCTCCATTTTTTCTAACTTCAGGTCTTTCTAACATTCTCTAAACATCGTGCTGTGTCATAAGTAGAATGGGATTTGGTGAGACAGGCAGGACTTGTGCCCTAGAAGAAAGTCTGTGTTGTGGACTCAGGTCCTTCTGGAGTGCGAGGGTGGTGCAGAGGAGTTAGAAACCAGGACAAGCCATCGATGGGGTGGTCAGAGAAGGCAGATTGACACTTGATATGATATGTAGATACCAGTCACCTGACAGTGGCTTTCCTTGCCCCCTATACTCTACTTTCAGCATGGGGGAGCCAGATGGGCCAGAAGTAGAACCACTGACTACAAAAGTTAAATATTTCTAAAATATGAATTTTATTTTCTCTCTCCTTGACTTAAATATTCTAGAAGTTCTCCATTGTATTTTGAATAGAAGTGTAAGCTCCTAAACATGGCATACAAGGGCCTTCCTAATCAAGCCCTTTCCTGCCTTTGCAGCCTCATCCCCTGCATTAGTTCACTAGGGCTGCCCTAACTAGGCACCACAGACCAGGGGTTCTACTGCCCATCTGTTTGCTGTGTTCCTGCAGGTAAGTTACTTGACTTCTCTGGACTTCAATTTTCCCATCTATAAAAATGGGATCGATAGTGCCAATTTTGAACTGATATTGTGAGAATTAAAGAAGTTAATGTTTATGAGTAAGCAAAATAGTCTTTAGAAAGACATTGATGACATAGAAGCATTTTGATATTTAATATGAAGATAATAAAAATATGCAATTAGGCCTATAATATGAACTCAACGATGTAACAAAAATGACATATATGCACACCTACGAATACAGATATTTAGAAAAAAACACCGAAAGCAAATATACCTTTGTTAGTTGGGTCTTCCAGAAGGAACATTATAATGAAATTAGGAGTCTAGGCACTTTGTTGGGAGAATAATACCTGTGAAAGATAAAAGGTGGAGGAAGAGAGAAGGATTGGGCAGAAGTAGCCTTCAGACAACTGTGGATCTGATACCTGTGAAAGGAAGGAGAAGGGAGAGCAGGATTGGACAGGAAGAACTGACAAAATAGATGCACAGTCTCTGCCAACCCAACAGGGAGCTCCAGGGAAGACTGACCATTAGAAGAGTTCCATACTGGACAGGATCATCGAGGTCCTGTATCTTCACCATGCTCATGCTTCATTGTTGGCTGGCACTGCCTGGAAGATCATGGCCTTAGCTCAAAAGCTGAGGAGGATCCCCAAGGTGTTAATATCTGGAGGCTATCAGCCCACTGCACTCTTTGGAGCTGCACTGTGAGTTATTTCTTGAAGAGGGAGATCCAAGTGGCTTATCTCCATAGCAGCCACATTTATTACCCTTTAGTTAAGCAGAGTAAGAACTATTTCCATTCCCTTCCTGATATTTTTCTGTGTTTTCAATGTTCCTTGTATTTTACCACCCATTCTTTTAATCAGAAACATATTTTAAATTGTGCCTAGAAAAAAACCCTTTACATTTCTTTTATGTACAATAAGACAACCTATAATGCTAGAACTATAATAGTTTTAATAATATTATAATAGCTAATATTTATTCAGTGCTTATTATATGCCAGTTGGTATAGTAAGTGCTTAACCTGCACTTTTCTTTTTAGTCCTTACAACTATATTATTCTTCCCATTTTGTCTGTCAGCATTCTTAGAGGAAAACAATAGAACCTGACTTTGGTTAACTTGGAAAGGAAATGTGTTGGATGAACATGAGGAAGCTAAGAAAGTCTACAGGAAGGCTGAAGGATGGCCCCTATTCTGGGGCCGCAGGGCTGGGGCAGTGTGGCTAGGGCAGATGCTCCCTCCTGGATGCCCCATGCCGCCTGGGCTGTGCTCTCAGCATCATCTGCTAGAGGTGTGTGCTGTGCCCTCTGGAGGCAAAGTCTCAGCAGTCACACTGGAGTCTCAACCGCAGTGCAGGGTGTTGAGAGAATAGCTGGCCTCTTTGGCATCCACGGTGGGAAGATTTACAAGTGAGCAATGCCTCTAAAGGAAAGAAAAATAGGAGGTGTGATGCCAGGTAGGAAGTAGGAGGGAAGAAGGAAGAGGTTGGACAGGATAGAAGAAAGGAGAAGAAAAAGAGGACTGCAGAAAAAAAAACGATACAGGAAAAAAGTTTCTTCCATTCTCATTTTATACTTGATGTAGCAGAAGTTAAATACCTTCCTCTCAGATATACATATAAGTAGTAGAGTCAAGATTCAACACCAGGCAACCTGAGTTCAGATTTTGTGCTCTAAATCATGCTGCTATTCTTGCACTCCAGGCTCTGACAGGCCAGACACATAGAAGAAAGTATAATACATTATGTACCAATATGATTTTCCAAGGTCACCTTACTTCCTACACTCTGTAGCATTTCAGACTGAGTGCATAACTGCATACTGGTTTGATTTGAGCACTACCTCTGTTCCTTAAAAAGCACATGCTAATTGAGAGAACAAAGTACCCTATGTAAGTGATACTAGCCAGAAAGAAAAATGGCTGACTCCAAGTGTTGACTGGAATATTTTAAGGTAAAACACACTTGCTTCTAAGCAGGTTTTTTTCAGGTCAAACTCATAGTCCTTCTTGCTGTCCCTCCATGCAAGAGCAAAAGCCAGCTGTGACTATTGCTTTAATATCTCAAATCTGATCCTTGTACGAGCTACCAAAAGAAAGCTTCTATTTTCCCTCAAAAGAGGATGCTTTTCCCTGGGATTTTTTTTTTCCACATGGAAACAATAATCTACCTTCCTGAAGTGTTTAAACACTCAATTTTCTAAAATGTTATCTTCCACTAGGACAGAGACTTCATGTCTTAAAAATATTCCTCATCTCTCTTAATCAATATAATGTTTCCTAGGGATTTTTCATTCAAGATCCTATTTGTGAGTTTCCAGGACCCTCTTCTTGGAAAGAGAGTGACACTGGCCATTTCAATTTCCTCCTCCTTCTGAGAGACACTTTTAGCATATGTTCCTTGTGGCTCACATTCTGCTTACCACAATTAAGTTCCAGAAAGGCTAGAATTGTTCCTGAGGTGCTCAAAGACCAGATGGCAACTAAAATCAGACTGTAAATAATCAGCCCAGGAATCGAGGTGATGAATGTCTTGGGGGTAATCATCAGGGCATGGTGGAAAGAGCTCCTACTTTTGATTCCAGAGAGATGGATTTGAACCCTAGCACCATAATGTATTAACTTTGTGACCTTGAGCAAGGCACTTAACCTGATGTGTTGTGGATGAATTTGGAATTGGATAGTGATATAAATGGTGCTGTCTTTGCTGTTGTGAACAAACTGAAAGGAGTCTCAGGAAGCTAGAAGAATGCTTCAACCTTCCTTTCTTGCAACAAACATTAAGTTTTCCTTTGACAGATCCAAAACAGACCAAGCAGTGGAAAATCATAGACAATCCTGTGGGCCTGGGCAGGGAGTATCCCTGGCTGTGGGGGAAAGGTGATTCCCCTATGGTTCCTGGCCAACATACTACGGACCTTGACTCAAGCAAAACAGTGGGCTGCTCAGCCCATGCTAGGGCAATAAATTGTTAGTCTATGCCATTTCTAGACCACTCTTCTGCACATCTGTGCTGGGGTTGGGAGTGGGGAGGAGAAGGCTGCTTAACATGTTATGGTCTCACACCCTGCTCTTTTTCACTTCATACCCCATGTCACTTCCTATATCATATGTTAGAATTTTTAATGCTGGTCTCTTTCCTATATTATAATTCATTGAAGGCATGGGAGATGTCCATTTTTAACACTTTTGGGTTCTCAGCAGCCGAAAACATGTCATCACCAAGTAGTTGCTTACAAAGAATGTACTGAATAAATTTGAGAACATACATATATATTATTGAGAAATTTAGTATCAAATGTAGTACCACACTTTCATATTATGTGGGATTATTTCCTCTTTCAGCATCCTGCTAAAGTAGAATCATAGGAGAGGGACTTAAATTGATATGGATACATGTTTCAGTGGAAACACTGTATTGTCTCTATTTCATACCTTAATCAATTATGAGCAGCTAATATTGACTGAGATAATATATGAAAAGTGTACTTTATTTCTTTTGCCTGTCTCTTCTTTTAATTTCTAAAGCATAGCACAGCAGTGAAGTGCTCAAGCTTTTGTTCACTCTTCATAGATCCTTCGGGAGCATTGTACCTTAGACAGAATCCCAGAATCTCGGGAACACTGTTGCATTGGTATGTGACTGACATTCACCTCCCTGGTGAGAGAAAAAAAAAACCGTCATAAAGCCATCTGGGAGTCATTTATGAGGTGTGCATAGAAATTTCCCAACTCACTTTCCCTTTTCCATGATGTACAGATAATTCATGTACCTAATGACAGATATAAATTTTGAAGAGTTCAATGCAAAACAATTTCAAAGAGTATCTACAATTTACCTCATTAGGCAAGAAATATGAAAACGTGCTTTTTTTTTTTTTCAGTTAAGAACAAAACATGCTTTCGCAAATTCACTGTAGCATTGATTGGGAGGACAAGTGAGTTTTAATAGCTCTAAGATACTTTCTCCCCTGACCATCCCTATTAAAGCTCCATCATAAATTCAAAATTATGGTTGTTGCATGAATTGGATTAATCATACTGTCATGGCACAGTATTTGTAGGCCTCCAGCAAGCCTGACAACTAATGGTTTATAAACAGTTGCTCCAGGGACGGCTAATAAGAAAAGCTCCAGAATGTCTGTTCAAGCAACTGGAACGCAACATAAGAAAACCAAGTTGAATATTCTGTCAAAGATAAGGATCCGATTTAATAGAAAAGGTAGCACTTTTATGCCACTCAGCCAAAGCATATCTTGAGAAGAGACATTACATAAATAATGGCCAGGTACAGCTTGGGCTTCTGCCAAAATGCCAACAGCTATGAGGAGAAGGGAGATGGAAACAGCATTTCAGGAAAGATTTTTACTACAAATGTACAGGCAATATTTATGCCCATTTGCAGATAGGCATGCTTATTTTTAAAATGCTACAAAGATTTTTAAGGTCCCTAAAATGGCCTGTCATGTGACTAAAACTGAAACCGTCTGAAGACCAAAATTTCTTGGGCTCAAGAAGCTCATAGTAAAATAAGAGGCGTGTAAACTAACATTATATAGTATGAAAAGGGAGCTAGACTAGAGCAAGTGCTTCATCGAGGGAAGAGTTTGTATCTTCATCTCTCTATTTCTCCCCCTTTAGCACAATGCTTGGCGTATGCATTCAGTTCTTTAAAAACACCGAAATTGATGAAAACTAATTTCAGAACTCTAACATGCTAAATTCTAAAATCAAGTTTCATGATACAGGAGCTCAAAATGGGTACCTAATCTAGTCTAAGTGGTGGAAATAAATAGGGATCCTATAAAGTTCCTCTGACCATCTGTCTCTTGCCATATACAAAAATTAATGCAACATAGATAAAAGACTTAAATGTGAGGCATGAAACCATAAAAATTCTACCAAAAAATGTAGGAAAAACTCTTCTAGATATCAGTCTAGGCAAAAAAAATTATGACCAAGACTCCAAAGGCAAATACAGCAATAACAAAAATAAATACATGGGAGTTGATTTAAATTAAAATGCTTCTGCACAGCAAAGGAAAGAATCAGAGTAAATAGACAATCTACAGAGTGGAAGAAAATATTCACAAACTCTACATCTGACAAAG
>CAUYSK010119144.1:0-43003 GCA_963575035.1 Avahi laniger | reverse complement strand
CTCCTCTACTTCAGGGAGTTTGAGGATACAAATTTCAAATCATTTGCTATTATCCTACAGATCCTCTTATTTTTTTTTCAGTTTATTTTCTTTCCATTATTCAGATTAAAGAAATTCTACTGATGTCTCTTCAAGTACACTACTGACTGTATCTTCAGTCGTCTCTACTCTATTCTTGAGTTCATCCAGCAGATTTATTATTTTGGTTGTGTCATTTTCCAGTTTTATAACTTTCATTTAGTTCTTTTGTACAACTTCTATTTATTTGCTGAAATTATATATTTTTCCATTTGTTTCTGAGACTACATAATTGATTTTGAAGCATTTTTAATACAGGTACTTTAAAATCTTGTTAAATAATTCCAACACATGACAATATTTGGCAAAGTTCTTGTCTTCGTTGCTGTTCAAACTCTCAAGATACTCACGGATGCCAGGTGCTCCATTCCTCCAACTATTCCCTTTGCTTCTATGCGTGTATAACTTTTAACACATCATCTTCTACATTCTGAATGTTTTTGTTTCCCCAAAATTCATATGTTGAAACTTAATGACCAATGTAATGACATTAGGAGGTAGATCCCTGAGGAGGTGACTAGATCATCAGGGAAAAGCCCTAATGAATGTAATTAGTGCCCTTATTAAAAGGGGCATTAATATAAGGGGACAAGGCACACAGAGCTTCACTGTCCCTTTCCACCATGTGAGGACACAGATAGAAGCTGCCTTCTGTAAACCTGGGTGTGTGCTCTTAAAGGGCACTGAATCTGTTGGTGCTTTCACCTTTGACTTCTCAGCCTCAAAACTGTGAGAAATAAATTTCTGTTGTTTATAAGCCACACAATTTATAGTATTTTGTTATAGCAGCCACAATAGACCTAAGACACCCTACATATTTCCCTGGCCTTGAACCAAGCATTTGATTCAAGGCAATATGAATTTCCGTTTTGCCAGGGCTTTTTCAGAGGTCCATACTTAGAGATAAAGTTGAGTCCACTTCATTTGAATTATATGGGTTAAGAGTTGGAGAACCATTATTCCTTCCTGCCCCCACTTTCAACAACAGCAAAAAAATGAAACTGGGATGTACTAATGTACTAATTCCTAATTCCTACCCATCCTGCAATAACCAAACCAATACTTTTATCTTTCAAATAGTTTCATCTGTTATTTAAGGACTTTACTTTTAGTTTCAAATGATGCATTTTTTATTTCCAGTATTTTTTCCTATCTCTGCTAATATGTGAGTTCCATAAGGGCATGAACTCTGCATCATTCAACTTTATACCTCAATATCTAGGAGAGTATATTATAAGTAATAGATATTGGCTATTTCTCCAAATTGAACAAAATTATTTTGCAGTGTCTTCTATCTGAGTGAAACATTAGTATTATTTTTAATGGGTGGATTTCATTTTAGGCTCATCATCTTCCCACAGAAACACATTTATTAAATTTCACTGGAAATAAAGGGAAAGTCTCTTTTGAAACACAAATATTCTCTGTTCACATTAGTTTTAGGAACATGAAGTAAGTAGCACAACTATAATTTTTTGCTATAAAACTAAGAATGCGGCTCCTGAAATTAGCACCAAGAATTGAAATTCACACTCAGGAATTATGAGCAACTATTTTGTTTTTTCAAAAGTCAGTGTTTTCTCCCAGAAAAATATGGCTTCATGCTGTCCTATGTTACATTCAAATATATGATTATAAATAATGCATCAAGTGGAATATATGGGACTTAGCATGTTAGAAGTGCCTTTGCATAACCAAAAATTGAGATCAGCGAAGCTTATCTGAAATCCCATTGACAGATCTGCAGTTCATTTAATCACTACCCAACCTAGAGCAGAGGTCCCCAAACTTTTTAGCACTAAGGACCATTTTTATGGAAGACAATTTTTCCACGGACTGGAGTAGAGGGGTCGGATGGTTTCAGGATGATGAAAGTGCATTACATTTATTTCTTACTTTATTTCTGTAATGATTACATTGTAATATATAATTAAATAATTATAAAACTCACCATAGGTTAGGGATCTCTGACCTAGAGGATCAAAAAGAAATCATAGGTAATCATCATATGCTGTATGAATGATAAACATGTAAGTGTTGAATAAAATCTCCAGAGAGCCATAAGTTTATTTAAAGAAAACTTGGAAATGCAGCAGAGATCTCTCTGCCAGAGGAAGTTCTTAATATATGGCTCCTGTAAGTGTTCTGGATTTGTTAACGACCTTCTGTATCAATTCACAAGGCAGCAAGCTTTTCTTAGGACACTACCTGCCTACAGTGTTTGTTCAGGAACTTCTATTTTGAAGCACCCTAACACACTTTTTAAGTTTTCTCCCCACCCCACAAACACACGGGCATGCACACACACAATCATCTTAAAAAAAAAAAAAAGACTATGTTAACGATAAAAGTTTGTATTACTTTCACAGAATGAGTTTCCTTATTGCAAAATTTTAGAATATCTGGAATATCAATGATGCAGAATTTCAATACGGGGCAGGGCATGTAATTTGGTATGTGTTTGTATGTGTGTATGTGTATGTGTGACAAATTGTTCCACTTAACTGACCTTGGGAGAGGGCTTTAATTTAGATTATGTTAGCATTTCTATCTTTGGGAATTCAAGGTTTCTGACTATAAATGCCAACTTTTAATATTTTTATAAAGATCACCCAAAACCACTTTAATGAATACTCATGTTGCACTATTAATTAGAACAGTAGATCCTAGACTGGGCAATGCATTGGAATTCTACAAGCAGCTTTCTGAAAATGGTTCCACTTCAGAACCACTGAATCAAAACCTCGGGGTGAAGAGGAGTAAAACGGGATTCTGTACGTGGATCCCTGCAAGTTTGGGAACCACTGCATCAAGCTCCCTTTCAAACCTATTAGGGACTGCACAGTTGTGGGAGTCGAAATTCTCCAAGTTAAAAGAAAACTTAATTCAAACTGAATTTAAAATACCTGGATGAAATAACTGAAAATATTCAGATATAGAATGAGATTCAGTTGCAGAGAGCTAGCAAATATTCACCATGATTTCTCCAATGTTGTTTTCATTCCGACTTTCCATGTGGACTCTTTTCCTCACTTATGCAAAAATATTCACAGGAATTTCAGACTTTATATCTGTATTCCACATTATCCAGAGCATGGGGCTATCTCAGGGTGTATCTAATTTCTAGCAGGTGTCCTGACTTCTGTGCTGATTTTCACTGAGTGCATTGATGACCCAAACCTGCCCTCTCCCTAAATCATCATCTTTTTTCTGTGGCCTTGCAGTTCTTCTCCATCAAGACTATTTCCATATGACTGGAATCTCGACTTGGCCGTAAGACTCATTTAGACCAGTAGAGTCTTAGCAGACTTGATGTATAGAGTCTTAGCAGACTTAGCAGGCTCGACACATATGGAGGCTGGACAAAACACTTGTGTCTCCTTTTTTGACTTTTCTGATAGTGCTAATAGCATATGCCCCAGCTAGTCTCAGAAGTTACCTTGGTTTATGTGAGAGATACTAAAAGAAAAGTAGTGTCATTCCCATCAAGTCTATACTAAACTAGCCAACAGACAGTAGACTCTGAAACATGTGAAAAACCCAGCCAAGATCAGTCTCCCTCACCCATAGCTGATGGAAGATGCACAAATAAGCCCAGCTGAGACAAGAATCCATTTTAAAGCTGGCTCTTAAACTTGTGAGCTATGATAAATGATTATATTTTAAGCCAGTGAATGTCGAGGTGGTTTTTAAACAGCATTATTGTGGCAAGAGATAATTGATGCAGATATAGTCAGGGCAGCTACATGAAGCTGAGCCCTGCACAATCATAAGTGGAGTGTAGCTGGGACAATGCCATGCACCAATTTGCTTAAGGCCAGTTACTTGAAGTAAACACTATATTGATGAGTATGGGAATATTGGAGCCAGACAGGGACTCTCTGAAGCTGGGATGCTGTAGGATGGGAGAGAGTAGGAGGGTTGGGGGAGGACATTTTGGGTGATTCAAAAGCAGTAAAAGGCATGAAACTGTCAAGAACTATCAACCCAACTGCAAGATTATCCTGACATATACGGAAAGAAATCATATAATAATGAGATGAGAAATGAGACTGTGGTAACATTGCACAATGTAGACCATAAATATAGCAGAAGTTTAAAGATAAAGAGAATGAATGAAAACTGGGGACATCAAGACAGGTTTCATGGGGAAATTAGAGTTATAGTAAACTATAACTATAGATGTGATAAAGAGGGGAGAGAGAGTCTTAGGGAGCTTTTTAGAATAAAGAGCTAGACTTTGTGAACACTGTTAATGTGAGATTGTTGCTCTTTGTGAGGCCATTTACAGGCAGAAAGATTACTTAAGATTATTATGATTTTAAAATTAATATTAAATTTTTAAAACTACAAATTCAAAGGTTTAGCTTTTTACAAAGCATTTAGATTTAATTTACAAATTTCTGGTTCTATTTTTAAATTCTTTAAATTAAGTATGAATTTTAAAGGGGATTTTACAGTTCCATTAATTAAATCCCCTTAAATATTTTAAACAGCATTTATACATTTCATATATTTTATTTTATTTTATTTTATTTTATATGCAATTCAAGCATCTGAATATCAAAGAAAACTGCCCCAAGAACTAAACTGATTCTTATAAACCTAATAAACTAGAGACATAAATCTTAAATTATCTTAGTCATTCTAATATCATTTGCAAAATCTTGAAGAACCATCTTATTTCTTTTAAGTTAAAAATATAAGCTTAAATCAATTATTCAGGTATACTTTTTAAATTATAATCTCAATGTTTTTCTGGTAGATCAGGGCTGTGATTCGAAAGTGTCCCCCAAATCCATATGTTGGAAACTTAATCCCCAATGCAACAAAAATGAGAGGTTGGATTACTAAGAAGTGATTAGATCATGAAGGTTCTGTCCTCATGAAAGGATTAGTGCAATTATTGAGGGAGTGGATTAGTTACCTTGGAAGCGAGTTCCTGAAGAAAGATGAGTTAGCCTCCCTTCCCTCTCTCTGTTGCTCATGCGATGCCTCCTGCCAGGTTATGATGCAGCAGAAGGCCCTCACCAGATACAGCGCCTGATCTTGGACTCCCCAGCCTCCAAAACCATGAGCCAGATAAATTTCTGTGTATTAAGTTACCCAGTCTGTGGTACTCTATTATCACAACACAAAATAGACTAAATCTCTCAAGGATTATGAGCTGAAAGTAGCATTGTTTTTCCCTTAAAAAGGGGGGCTTTGGAAGAGTGAGCAGGTACTTAGGTTGTCACAATGCCTAGGGACTAGTACAGGCATTTAGTGGGTAGTGACCAGGGATGTCAAATCTCCTACAATGCATGAAAGTCAAAAGCATGCCCCATGAGTGTATTAGATAATGTTGTAGTTTTGGTTGTTCCAGAAGCTGACTCTGACAGAGGATTCAAGTGCAAGTAATCTATTTGGAAATGAAGGAAACACTAAGAGGTGAGATGCAAGACAGGAAAGGAAAAAGGTCAATAAAATGTGCTTTGTGAAGCCAGTTACTACTGAGAATAGCTGGAATATAATTCAACTGAGAAAATTCTGGGAGTCAATGTACAGCAATGTCAATGCCTGAGTTATCTCACCACAGGGTGAGAGAGCTAGGGTAGTGACGAGCAACTTCTATCCGTCATTGATCGAAGGCTGCTCCAGAGGATGTTAAGTCTTCTGCACTTCAGGCAAAACAAGGAGAATTCAGGAGCCAGAGGAGGCTGCTAAGGCCAAAACAAAACAAAACAAAAAAAAAAAGCTTTTTGCTTCTTTCTGTTTATCTGTTTATTTGATGCTTCAGGTTGAAGCATACTGAATAGAAACGAAATAAGTTTAATTTGGGGATTTGGTGAAGTGGCACTAACATTCCTCTGAGAAAAGATATAACAACCCAAAGAAGGCTGTTAACTCAGGCTTTGAGGCTTCAGAGAATCTGATCATCAAGAGTTTGATCCTCCTTTGCTTCCTGTAAGTAAATAAAGATTACTCTGAACAAATGAGCCCCAGAAAAATTAACAGGGAGTATAGAAAGACAATGTTGGTCTCGGTCTCGAAGAAGTCACTTCAACTCTTTGGCACCTGCACAGTGGTGTGTGCTGGAGGATGGTGATGAAAGTCACAGTTCTTAGTCCAAAACAGCCCTTAGAAAGACTCTGAGATTTGAATCCGATGGCAGTCTATAAGAGGAAAAATGGAACTGAGTTGAAATTAAAGATGTAAAGCAATGTTTCTTAGAACTGGACTCACGGAAGTATTTCATGGGAGTTCATGAATGGTCTGAAATCATGTGTCAACTTTTGTGTATGTGTGTATTGTCCTGGAGAGAGAGATCATAGCTTTCATTAGGCTCCTCTAATGAAGCATCACCCTTCAAAGGAAAATAAGAAGCATTTATTTAACACAAAAGAAATCTGGTAGCAGAGGAAGAAACAGGAGGAAGGGAGAGAAAAATAATTAATCCTCACAAATATAGAATATTAATTGCATCATTAACCCTCATAAGAACCCTGTTATTATGATGAAGATCTAAGACTTTAAGAGATTAGATTCACATTCTCAAGAACACACCAAGCAAATGCTGCAGCTGACGTACTAATTCCAATGCTTTTCTGATTCCAAAGCATATGCCATCTCTACCACACTGTCCTGTTGTATCTAGAAGGTTCTAGAGTGAGGCCCTTGAACACGTATTCCCTAAATATTCTTCACAGTAAGGAAAGAGAAGATACCCAATTTCTCCTAAACTGAAATGGTCCGAGGTAAAGTGCAGAGTATTTTAACATAGCCATTCTTTCTACAACCCAAAAGTCTCAGTCTCATGGCTTTGATAACCACTAAGGCTGAACCTGGAATGTTGGATACTTGCATTGTCTTCTCATTGTCACAGAGAAGTAAGGAATAAGAGCTATAGACATTCCCAGGGCAATTAACAAACCTCATTTAATAGTCAATTATTCATTGGGATTACTGTAAAATTATCAATATATTTCAACTTTTAAATTTAAATTGGAGTTCACCTCAGTAGGGAAAGAAGTTTCAAAAGTTCCAAATTGTTCAATAGTAAGCTTAGAAATCTTACCTCTTTGCAGTCTAATTTCCTCATTCACTATTTCCCTAAATTTCTCCTGGAAGGACACTAAAGACCTCCTCATTGCCAAATCTAATAATTCATGTTTCAAATAATTTGCCTATTTTTTCTATATAAAAGTACATTTTCATCGTGAGCAATTTGAAAAACAAAATGAAAACCATACGAATAACACAATGCAAAATCCCAGCTCATAAAATATTAACCACAAACCATTTTGTACCCAGCATATCTTATAGTGAGATGATATATAGACACAACAATTTTTAATAAATATAACAGAGACCAAAATATCATGTATGGGGGAGTCATAACCCCCCCCCCCACTAGGAAGGTGCTGCGTTTATTCACTGTTTTGTCTCATTGAGTCAGACTTGGAGAGCCAGGGTGAGATTGGTTTGCGTTAGAAAGGGCAGAGAAGCAGCAGTAGGAAAGCAGACGTGAGTCTTGGAAGGCAGAAAAGGGGGTACGGGCTGCAGGGGTTGGGGAGAGCACTTTTAAGAAGGCTTGAAAACGAGACTGGTGATGAATGGGAGTTCGTTTATGCTTCCCTTCATTCATCACATTTTCAGTAAGTATGAGGCTACTCAGCACAGTGCAAGGTCCCATGGCAACAGAGACGGGAAAGACCTGCTCTCAGGATGCTTACAGTCTAATGAGAAGCTTATATGCACACCAACAAGAAATTCCAAAGCAGCGCAGTATGTACCCTCACAAGGATAAGCATGAGACACACAGAGGAGGAGCATCTAACACAGATTGGGCCAGGGAAGAGGTTAAGCCCAGAGGACACTTCCTAGAGGTGCTCACAGGTAGCCGTAATCGCAGAATAAGAGGTTAGTCAGAGAAGGAGCAGCATGAGGACTTCCTAGTGGAAGAGATTCCTGTCAAAAACAGTATGGTACTGCAGAGGACGGCAGGCCAGCAGGTTCATGCTTACACAGGGTGGAGGGGCCTAAAGGAGAGCGAGCCTTGGTAACACTTCCCTGCTTCCCTCACACACATATAGCATGTGTGTATATTCCCTGTGGACGTGTCCAACTAGTTACTATCTCTAGCATACATTTGTTTCATCATATATATGTACACAAATATAATGAAAACAAAGAGAAGCAAAGCGTGCAAGTTAGAAAGAGACAGATTTCAGGAGGCACAGAAGGAAAGGACTGTTCTTCTATGACAGTTATCAAAAGAAAAAAAAAATCAAAGGAAAGAATAAGAGGAGAAAGGAGAAAAGGGATAGAGGAAGAGGCACAACTTAGAAAAGCAGAGGGTTCTCAATCATCAGAGGTATCTCAGCAAAGGAAATTATTGCAATGAGCATCATTTGAGATGATGCACTGGTAAAGATACCTTCCTCTCCCAGAAGATCCTATGATTTGGGACCAAACTAATGAAACAATATTACTGGGATGAGAGATCCCTACTTTATAGTAAAAAGTACTATATAACTATTTCAAAGTCTTTTCTCACCTCATAATCAAACATTTAAGAATATGTAAGCACAGGAAAGTATATCAAAATGTGATATATTAAGAAACTTCAAAGATTATGCTTTTCATATTAATTAATATCCTTCATTTATTATTTCTGATGTAATGTCTTGGACAGAATAGGTCCTCTATAAATTTATTGACTGTTGATTTCTTTACAATAGGCTGCCTTTCTTATATAAAAAGCACCCACATCTATTTTGGTACCTATTTTAAAGTAGAAAGCCCTATTTGACAAAACAAAAGCAAAACATAAAAAGCATTATAAACAAAGGGAGAAAGGAAGTAAAAAATTGGAAAAACGAAAGTTTGCCTAAATTATGAAAATATAGGATTAGTATCCAAAATACATTAAAACTTTATAAAAATTAATATTTTAAATTAAAAAGCTGAGCAAAGAATATAAACAGAAATGCAAGACAACAATAACCACAAGAAGAAGCTCATTTTCACTAGTAATCACAGAAAATCAAACAAAAATAATAAGATAGCATACACTTTTGGCCATCAGATTGGCAAGATTTTAAATAGTCACATACAAAAAATTGTGTCATATATAAAGGAGCTTTTTGGAGACATTTTTGACAATATCTGTTAAATTGTTAAAATGTGCTTTGCTCTAATGCAGCCATTTCACTGTTAGTTTTTCCCTCTAAAATTAATTGCATATGTGTGTAAAAAGGACTTTCATCACAATTCTTTAAAATGATAGGAAATAATATGAATAACTTTTTAGAGGTATAATGTTTGCATATGTCATGGTACAATCAGAAGACAGATGCTATGCAACAGTTTAAAATATAGTGTTATGGCCAAGTGTGGTAGCTCATGCATGTAATCCCAGCAATTTAGAAGGCTGAGGCAGGAGGATCACTTGAGACCCGCAGTTTGAGACCAACGTCAGCACCATAGACAAAAAAATTTTTAAAAATTATTTTTTACAAAAAATTAAAAAGTTAGCTGGGCATAGTGGCACATGCCTATAGTTCTAGCTACTCACAAGGCTGAGGCATGAGGATCACTTGAGCCTAGGAATTAGAGGCTGAGCTATAATTATGCCACTGCACTCCAGCCTGGGTGACAGACAAGGCCCTGTCTCTAAAAAAAAATAAAAATATAAAATACAGTTTTATCACTTTAAAAGGATGTATTCACATACAATTCATAAAAGGATCTAGAAAGAAACACATTAAAATGAAGATATTGTTTTTTCATAAGCTAGGATGGGGATAAGGAAAGAAAGGTCAAAAGACAGACATGTTTATCGGTATCATGCAATTTATTTTATCTCGCATGAAGATGATGTCTAATGTGTAAAGTTAATCAAAGTTTTAAAGAAGAAGACAAAAAGACCATTTTGATTGCCTTATAATATTTTGAATGAAGAAGGGAATAGAAACATCGCTTAGTTCAAACTCCTAAATTTAAATATGAAAGACCTGATGTTAAAAATTTTGAAACTACTTAGAAGAGGGTATTTTTTTTGTGCCCTAATAATTCAATTCTACCCATTCGAATCCAATGTTCTTCCATGTCCCTCAGGTGCACTGCAAGTATTCTTTAATTTTAAGCACAATATGAGTAACTTTTGTGATTTAGATGGCGATAATGCTGAGGGTAGTAAGTCTTCAGTAAGTGTAAACAGATGCGTGCATCCCTGTTATAGGAAACAGAATATAGTAGAAATTAATTACAACCACATTGCTTCCCCTAGATTAATCCTAATGAGCTAGTAGCAATGCTTCTACATGTACTGCATGATAATAGTCGATTGAAAAGTTTATGGTCTTAATTATTTACTATTAAAGGGTTCATTCTGAGGTACATAGCAACATTCAATTAGAAAAAATATAATGAATGCATTTGTTTAAACAGGTATTTATAAGACATGACGATTGCAAACACAACAAACACTCACAGGATCACCCCAAGAATTGGAATTTAGCGATAAGTAGCCTACCAACACGACAGCAAGACACTGTGAATTTGTGACTGAGGATATTTGCTCCAGTTTCTGAATAGTTCAATTAAAAGAAGAAAACTCTCCACAGATAATTCAACATTGCAATATCTATTGGGATCCAGTGCTTTACTCCCATGTCCTTTTAGCAGAGAGGTTTTCTGCTGTCCACATTTACTGAAAGAGACCCGAACCTTTTGATGTTCAACACCAGGATCAAGTAACAACCGGGGACCATTTCAGTGCAGAAGAAAGAAAAAAAAAATAGCATTTGGCCCCATGTCCAAATTCCACTCCATTGTTCATTTACCAAAACTAAAATTATAATAAAAACAAAATTATGGACTTTATATAGGCCTATAAAATAAGTCTGGAAAACTGCAGATCCAGGAAAAAAATAAGCAAAAACTTCAATATCAGCTGTAAAACTTTCTAAAAATGAAACAAATAATGTAATAAAGAACAGAGGTAGAATTTGGCTCTGAATTGAGTTGCCCACCTGCAAGTTATTTTTAGATGTCCCCAAGATGGAAAGGAAAACATTAAAAAAATAAAAAAAAAACTTTCCACAAGTCCCCGTAAAAAATACTCTGCAGTTGGATCTTCATTCTGATTCCAAACCAAGCCTCAGCGCAGCTAGCTATGCACGGACTTGGAATAAACTAAGGAGAGAGGAAAACAAACAAAAGAAGATAAAAGGAAAATAAAGCATGTTCGTGTATAGAAGGAAAAAAGCTATTTTAGCCAATGATTTGCAAGTTGTTGTATTCTCCTCATTCGCACTCGAAGATAATTATGCTCACTGTACAAACAGCCCATGAGACAGGTTACTTGAGGAGAAGTTTTAAAATCCACTCTCTTGCTCTTTTTGGCTTCCAGAAAGTACCAATATTGGACAATAGAAATTTATGTTTCAGATTGGGTGATAGAAACAAAAAGAACAAAACCGTGATGAGAAATGCCCTTTGTCTTTTCGAATCCATTTTCTTTACATCCTAAGGACGTGTTATTAATGAAAAGGCAGTGAGATTATAAAGGAAGTGGCGATTTACACTCTTTCTTCTGTGGAGAGGATGACGCATACCAAAATTACCCACAACAACAAAATACAGCCTGAAGACCAGTATCACTGGCCCTGAATTTTTTTTTTCCCAGCAAATTCTAACTGTATTTCAGGTTACAAGGGGCTCAGAATTCAACATAATAGCCCCTTAAAGACCAAATTCTGCGGGTAAATGGAGTAAGTACTTTCAGCAAAGCGTAGGCCAGGCTTAGCTGGGTACGATGTGGAGGTTTCGGTCAATCGTATGAGCAAACTGTGAATGCGGGGGGTTTTCCCTCCACCCTCTCCAGTCTGGTTTCTGTCACCACCATTCCCAGGGAACCGTTCTTGGAAGGCCACCAACATCCTTTTGCCAAGCGTTATGGACACTTTGTCAGCTCATCTCACGCAGCCTCTCAACATCATGTACCCCAGCTGGCCACGCCCTCCTGGACGTGTCCACGCTGCTCCTTTCCCTCCTCCACTCCTGGCCGCTGCTGCGCCGTCTCGTGCTGTGTCATCTCTTTCCGTCTCTTTCCTTCTGTCTACAGCAGGCAGCAGACTCCACTCCTGGGCCTCTCTGCTCCCTTGTCTTCATTCTCTTCCGTTTAATCACATCAAGTCCCATGGCTTTTAATATCACCTCGAGCCTATGCCCCACTTAGAAATCTCCCCTGAGCTTCATCTTCCTGTATGGCAGCGTCTCCTTGATTTCTCTACCAAAATAACTAAGAGTCATTTAAAACTTAATATCGTTCAAAAAAGAGCTCCATTTTTCCCTCTTTAAACTTGCCCCTTTCCCTATCTTTCCTACTTTGTTAAATGACACTGTTATCTATCTAGTTGATCAAAGACTATAAACCTAAAAGTCATTCTGAAATCCTCCCTTTTCCTGATTCCTGGCATTCAATCACAATCAAATTATATTTCTGTCTCTGAAAATATATCTCAGATATGTTCTTTTCTATATGATCTGCATGGTTACTAACTTGGTCTGAGTCACCTTCACCTGGATTATAGCAGTTGCTTTTGCACTGGCATCCCTACTTCTGGAAATGCCCACTTGCAATCCGGTTTTCACACAGACAATAGAGTCATTGTTTCAAAAGTGTAAATCATATCTTGCAATTAAATATGTACTTATAAACTTTGTCTTTTCGTTAATAATCCTTTAATGCCTTTCTTTTGTAACAAATCCAAATTTCTATACATGATCTATAAGGCCCAACCTTATTTTCCCTGTCAAATTCACATACTATGTATTAGTCATGCTGATATCCTTCCTTTTCTTCGATAAGATCAAAGTCTTCACTGCCCCAGGGTCTTTGCACTTACATCCCTATTACCTGGAGCCTCTCCTCTGTTCTCTCTCCTTATTCATCTTGAAAATATTGGCTCCTTTTTATCTTCAGGCTTTAGCTTTCCCCATCGCTGCCCATAGTTTCTCTCTCCTATGCTGTATAGTACATCTCCTTCAGAGCACTTATCAGTGAAATCAACCATTTCTTTGTTTCTTTGTTTATTGTCTGTCTCCCTTACTTCTAATGCACAATTGCCTCGTGGTCTGGTTCACCACTGCACCACCAATGCCTGGCAGTGTGACTGGTAGATATTATGTGTTAAATACAGATATGTTAGGTGAATGAATGATTGAGTGAGTGAGTGAATAAATGAGTGTCAGTAGCAGAAAGGGAAGGAGTAAAATATCATCTACACAGTGAAACCCGCAGTCCAGTAGGTAAGGTCGAAATGTCTTATTTTGTTTATAATATTGGAATTCATGCTGAATGATGACCACTTGATATGACTAATTCAGGGAATATATATTTTTCTATGAAATATATGAATGTGACAGCTTTTCCTTATTTCCTTATTTCTACTTTTATGTAGCAGCATTTACAGAAATGCCAAAATGTCCCTCATTAAGAGGCAGGTCTTAGTTAGAAAATAGAAAGTAGAACTTAAGATCAAAACAGTCTCATTTCTCTATAGCACCTTAAAAGTTAGAACTTGAACACTTTGAGCAAATTTACTGCAGTCTCATCCCAGCATACTTTAAGGGCAGCACGTCTGGTCCATTTCACTGTGGCCTTTGCTAGGATTAGAAAATCTGGTCGTGGCACAAATAAAGAATTTATTTGCAATGCGGTTTAATTTGTTAATAGGTACGTATTGAAATTAAGATTACCAGATTAAGTGAATGTACTGTCAAACCTTTATAACATAGTAACGTGTTATTGGAAAAAATAGATCAAGTTGTTTTCCCATTTAAAATCTGTGAATATTAATGAATGATTTGCATGTATAAATCTGAAAAAGTAAACTATAGAAACCTAAAAAAAAATAGTATAAGTGACATGAAAAATAAGCACAGGATGAGACGGAAACAGACAGACAGACTGTGACTTACCATTGGACAGGAAATGATGAAAGGCGGTGTTTCTGAGCTATTGTTTCCAGGAATGCTGATAGCGCCAGAATTTTTTTCTTAATGTCTTTATTTATTGCACATAGTTTTTTTTGTTGTTGTTGTTATTGTTTTTATGTTGACCTCCTACCAGAAATGTTAAAAGGGGCTTCAAACCCCATTTTCTAAGACATCCACAGAAACCTCCAGGTCCATAGAGAGAACACAGGCACTGTAGCAAGGTTACAGAAGTAGAAAACTGCAGAAAGCCCCAGAACATCATTGCAGAGGAGCAGTAACATCCATGGAGAGCAATTGAGAGCAGTCATCGAGACTACTCCTTGAGCACAGGGATGGGGCGAGTGAGAGGAAGAGTAAGAACAGTAGGAAGGAAAGTCCCTGTGGTAAAAAACAAGTATTCAGCAAACACCAGGAACTTTCCTAATTGCGCTGCTACTATCACTGCCTAGCAAATCCCTATTCACATTTTTTTTTTTATTTCAGCTTATTATGGGAGTACAGATGTTTAGGTTACATATGTTTCCCTTGTCCCCCCCCCCAAGTCCTATTCACATTTTGAGCACCAGTTCAAATGTCTTTTGCTCTCTGAAGTCTTTGCATTCAAGAATGACTTCCTCTCCTGAGCCCCTATAGACTTCTATTATGATACTCACTACAATGCATAGTGGTAGCTAGTAGGCACATCACACTAGTCAGCTCAAGCTTCCATAACAAAATATCATACCAGTTCTATTGGAGTGGGGCCCCGCCCTTATGACTTAATTTAGGCTTTTTCTCCCCTTCATAGGCCCTTTCTCCAAATACAGTCACATTGCAGGTAATGGCTTTACCATATACATTTGGAGGACATACATTCAGTCCATAACACATATCTATCTCGTAGGATTATGTCCTGGTCATATTTTAATCCCAGCACTTGCCACTGTGCCTGGAACAGATTACCTTCTCCAAAGATAAATTTTCAATGAAAAGATAGATGAGTGAATGGACGGATGAAGAAATCCTAGATGAGATGGATATTATTTGGGAATGTAATTCAATTTTTATTTTGTTTTATAGTTATTTCCTTTGACTATATTGACTCCTGAAAATCAGCACCTTGTAAGAGAGAATGTTGGTATGTAAAGTCCCAAGAACCAACATAATGAGGCTGAGTTTAAAATGTCCAACTTAGTCATTCCATCACTTTAGCCCTTATATTAAAGAAAGCTTTAATATTTCAATATCGTAAGTAATTTGAATTTCATATGTTGTGGAATTAAATGCATTTTCCAGAATGGAAAAATCAGAAAGAACAGAAAGAATAAGAAAAGTAGCTGCTTTTCTTATTTCTCCTTGTACACTTTATTTTCCCTGACCATGACGTTTGATTCAGAGCCCATAAAGTAAGAAATGGGGTTCATGGGCTCTAACATTTTAACTTGATACTCTCAATACCCATTATCTTATTGTCTTAAGTTTTCTCTTGAGGAACACTCTGATATTTTAAAAAAATAAAAAATAATGCCCTATTTTACAGTATTGTCCCATAAATTAATTCATTGTGTTCATAAACCCAAACATCTTTTGAATTTTCATTGGTTAAATAAAAGAAGAAAGCTTAAAATATACACAATATTATTGCCTTCAACATCTGTAATGTAAAAAAAAAGAAAAGAAAAGAAGAGAAACAAAGAAAGAAAGAAAAAAGTCACCCAGCAGGCATACCCAAGTAAAAAGGAAAATACTTGTATTTTTTTCAACTACCTATGGACACTATCATGGTAACTTCTTTTTAAAATTACAAATAACTTAAATCTGTTCACCTTCCATCTTAGGAAAATGTAAGGAATCAGATATGAGTAAATTATAGATGTAAATAGATATATCTATATCAATTATCTGTCATTCTGATCGTTATAGTCATGCATTCCATAACACCTCCCACCCCTGGGCACTCCTCATCCCCAATACCATGTTCTACTTTCTATTTTTTCCCCTAGCACATATTGCCTTCTCACTATGTAGTTGACTATATGAACATACTATATAGTTGACTTTTCATTATATTTATTCTTTTGTTTATGATTTGCTTATTGTAAAATTTTATGCTGCACAAGGACGGGGGGTATCATTTTGTTCACTGGTATCTCCGCACTCCTAGAACAGTGCCTAACCGATAAATATTCATTGAAGCAGTGAAGTCATTAAAGTAGTTATTATTTTTAAAAGGTGAATATCTCCTTGGTAATTTCTGATTTTATCATGCATGAACTAAATCCATTGAAATGTTATCAATATTTGTATATGAATGCATATTTCAATGTTTACAAGTTCTCTAGTTTAAAATGTTAGCATTTTTTTGTTTAAGTTTGATCTGAGAACTAATTTAAGGTAAATAAACAAAGAGACAAAAAAGTATCTGATGTCTCACTTTCAAAAATGCTCTGGTGATCCAAGCTACATGTATTTCAATTAGTGACTTCTCCCCTGTGACTTTATGGCTCTTGTGTGCTCTACTTTCCTATCTATTCATTTACAACTGTATTTTCAATTAATTACTCTATCAGCTTCATTCATTTAGCTCATATCAACCTGTGCATTTCTTAATAGCAAGATTTTCTACAGAGTACAAGAAAAACACTGCGATCAGGCAAAATTGGAGCCCAGCAAAAGCAAATTGAACAGTCTGTAAAGGTTTTCTGTTTTTCTCTTCTTATCTGTTGCCTTTCAGCAACTCTAAGCCCAACTCCTCTTTTGAGCTCTGTCTTCACCACTCCTTTATCCTATTGCTTGGCTCTATCTGTCTTCCCTATTCTTAGATCTCTCTCAAGATGATATAGGCTGTTATACAGTAAAATCTTAAGATGTAATACTTATAGGAGGCTCTTGATTACTCAAAGAACTTCCAAAATTTGAATCGTATTTGTTTACGATGACATGACTGTTCACAGGATTGATACTTTAGTCAGAGAACCACCATTCCCTTGGATCACATGGATAAAATTCAAATGGCATTTAAGCAGAAGACCTACATGTAAGCCCTGGCTCTAATATTCACTAGATATTTTGCCTAGATTAGTTGCTCTTTCATAAAAATACTCATGTCTACTCTCACAAGTAATTATGCAATATAATCCTTGTGAGAGAACTATGTAAACTATAAGCTGCTATCCCAGAGTTTTCCAAATTTCTGTTCTAGACTTCATTAAAAGTTCCTTAAGATGTTAATAAATGTTCTAAAAACATATGGCTAAATAAAACAGAATGGGTTTCTGAGCTTTTAATATGCTAATGTACATAACAAATCTCAAAAAGGAAAATACATTACTTTCTCAAGTTATTTTTTAAATATAAAACTGTTTTCTCAAGTTTTATCAATTCTTCTATCCTACAGATGAAAATATTCATTAATTGCTGGCCCACAGAAACATTAGTTATTTTTATACTATAACTAATTAACTATTCAACCTACTTAAAAGAAAATCGCAAGTTATTTGCTATATATAGACTTCTTCATTTAGTTAAATATTGCTTTAAATTTTGAAATTTTTGAGCACTTTTAATCAAAAATATATTTATTCTATAATTTTTTTCACAATAGCAATGAAAAGGATAAAATATTTAGATAAGTTTAACAAAAGAAGTGCAAAAATTTTACAGTGGAAATGACAAAAGTATTGTTGAGGGAAGTTAAAAAAATATATAAATAATCAAAGAAGTATTCCATATTTATGAATTAGAAAACTCAGGATTATGAAGATGGCAATTATTTTCAATTGATCCATAGGTTCAACACAAACCTTATCAAACTCCCATAGGCCTTTTTGCTAAATTGCTAAATTTGCTAAATTAAGAGTTGGTCCTAAAATTTCAATGGGATTTGTGATGGTTAATATTATGTGTCAACTTAACTGGGCTAAGAAATGCCCAGATAGCTGGTAAAACATTATTTCTGGATGTGTGTATTAGGGTGTTTCTGGAAGAGATTTATCATATGAATCTGTAGACTGAGTAAGGAACATCTGGCCTAACAAATGTGGATGGGTATTATCCAATCCACTGAGAGCCAAACAACAAAATGTCATGGAATTGTTGATTCCTCTCTTTTTCTTCTTGAGATGGGACATCCATCTTTTCCTGTTCTCAGAGATCAGAGCAAACTCTAGGACTCACACAAGTACCCCCTTCCCATTCTCCCATTTCTCAGGCCTTCAGATTTGGACTGAATTACATCACCAGCTTTCCTGACTCTCCACCTTACAGATAGCATAGCGTGGGACTTCTTGGTCTCCATAATCTGGTGAGCCAATTCTAATATTCTCATAAGACATCTTCTCTTATATATCTATATATATATATATATCTTATCAATTCTGTTTCTCTGTTTCTATATAAGATTGCAAAAGGCCTAAATCAGTCAAAAAAATTTTGAAAAAAATGGTATAAAGTTGGGAGACTGTCACTTTCCAATTTCCAACTGACTGTAAAGCTACAGTCATCAAGGCAGTGTGGATACTATTTAAGAATAGATATTGCAGGCCAAAAAAAGAACTAAAAGTCCAGAAATAAAGCCTTACATTCACAGTTAATTAATTTTGGACAAAGGTGTCCAAGCAATTAGGAAAAAGAATAGGTATTTTAGAGAGGGTTCTATGACAATAATTCATCCACAATAATGTGAACTTAGATTCTTACTTTTCACTACATAAAAATTAACTCAAAATTTATTATAGACTTATGTACACAAGTTAAAACAATGAAGCTTTTGGGAAATACATTGGAAGCAATGTCCTGGACCTTGGGTTAGGCAATGATTACTTAGCTATGACACCGTAAGCACAGTCCATATAAGAAATAAAAAATGATAAATTAGATCAGTTTAAAATTTATGACATCTGTGCTTCAAAAGATATTATTAAACAAATGAAAACATTAGTAACAGACTAGAAAAAAATATTTTTTAAAGCACCTATATGATAAAGGGCTTATATTCTGAATATATAGAAAATGCTTACACCTCAGTCATAAGAAAACAAGCAATGAGATAAAATAGGCAAAATATTGGCATATATATTTCAATAAAAAGATATACAAATGGCTAATATGTACAAGGAAAGAAGCTCAACACCATTATTCATTAGGGAAATGTAAATTAATACCACATGAGGTGTGATTTCACATCAAACAGAATAGCCATAATAAAGAAAACCAGAAAATAACAAAGGAATTTGAGAAATGGGACCTCCTGATATATTGCCAGTGGTGACGTACATTGGTGTTGCCACTTAGGAGAAAGGTTTGAGAAATTTTTAAAAAGTTAAATAAACATTTGCCACAGGACCCAGGCTTTCCATGCATAGACAGCTGTCCGGGAGGAATGGAAACATATATACACACAGAGAACTTCATGCAAATGATCTTAGCAGTTTTATTCATCGGAACCAAAAGTTAAAAATAGCTGAATATCCCTATACTGATGATGGATTAGTCAAAGGGGTACATCCATGCAATGGAATACAATTCAGCAAAAGAAGGAAGAAAGCTACATCCAAAATATGCTGAGTGGAAGCAGCCAAACACAGAGACCATATATTGCATGATTCCTTTTATGTGAAACATCCAGAAAAGAAAAATCGATAGCGACATAATAGACTGATGATTGTGGGAGGTGGTAGCGGTGGGAGAGGTGGGGGCCAGAGTTTAACAGTTAGTGGCCATGCGGGATCTTATTGGGGTGATGAAAATGTTCTAAAACTGATTTACTGTGATGGTTGCACAATTTGTAAATTTACTAAAAGCCATTGAATTGCACACTGGCAATGGGTGAATTATATGTTATATAATATATATATGTGTGTGTGTGTGTATATATACGCATTTATTTGGCATTAAACGTGGTTTTAAACCATTCCTCTATTCTGATTATGATTTCTCTTCCATCCTTGCTTTAAAACATCTCCCAAAAGAATAGTCCCAAGTCAATAAAAAGTAGCTTTTGATTCTATAAAATCCAATTGAGAGAGGTTTTCAGAAACACTTTTGCTCCAGAAAGCGAGATATAACTGTGAAGTTATCTCTTTTGAAATCCGTTTATACAATTTATAGAGTTTATACAATTTATCGAATGTTGACAACTCCAACTTACATATTTTCAGTGCTTTTAAAATGAACTTTTAAGATGAAGTTTTTATTTAAAATAAATGGAACTAAATATCAAATATCACAAGAGCTTATCATCTGTCAAAGAGACAATAAAATAGAAAGTATGTTGGAAGCTTCATCCTGAAGCCTACCTTGTCATTCATGAGGCAATTTATCAAGCAGTAGGAACCAAAAAAAAAAAAAAAAAAGATACAATTTAAAAAGCAATATTTATCTTTATATATTTGGCAAGTTTTGAATTTGCTTCATTAAATTCTTATTGAATTATTACTAGTCATCTCAAAATTTTTTCAATAAGGACCCTGCAGTTAGAATTCAGGATAAAATTGAAAATAAAACATATAATTCAGTAACATTTCATGCGATGAACCATTAATCAAGAGACATGTTTGCAAAATCAAAACCTGGATGTATTTTGTTATTATTTTCAAAGAAAGAATTTCTGGCACAGATCCCAGACTCCACATTCAGAACAGAAATTAAAGCAATTAAAGTCACATTGAGAACTACCAATAACAATATAAATAGTGGGCCTCACATTCTGTCCAGATAAGCTACCATTATAAAAGAGACTAAAGGAAGTAGAAATTCCAAATCTCTAATTTTTCAGTTACTATAAGCAACATTTGCAAGGAAATAAGCTAAATTAAGGGAAAAGCAAGAAATCAAGGATCTAAGAAAGAATGGGATACTCCCCATCACTCTCATCACCACGTAAGCTCCACCTCCTGTCAGATTAGCAGCAGCATTAGATTTTCATAGGAGTGTGACCCCTACTGTACTGCACACGGGTGGGATCTAGGTTGCAGGCTCCTTATGAGAATCTAATGCCTGATATTCTGAGGTGGAGCTGAGGCAGTGATGCTAGCGCTGGGAAGCAGTTGAAAATACAGATTGTCATTAGCAGAGAGGCTTAACTGTACAATAAATGTAATGCCCTTGAATCACCCTGAAACCATCCCCCGCCCCAGTCCATGGAAAAATTGTCTTCCATGAAATCGGTCCCTGGTGCCAAAAAGATTGGGGACCATGAGTCTAGAGAACACCTATTCTCCACACATCCCTGTTTCCAGGTGGAGGGATCCCCACTAGAGAAACACACTGGTATTTTGCTCATCCTTTACTTCTTACCAGTGAAGAGTGAGTTATTTTCTGCATCATTGGACCTTGAAGTCATTGGAACGTGTGCCCTGATTATCGTAATTCATCTTTAAAATGTCTTTGAGCACCAGAAATTGGCATTTTTTTAACTGCTATTTGTCCCGTGGGATCCGAGGGAGACAGAGATCCTAGGAAAATCCATGCCTTTCTTTAGATGAGCTATTAATATTTTAAGATTTTGGTAGGAGGGCAAAGGAGCATTAATGAGTTCATCTGACTAAGACTTAGACTGCACCTTCCAATACTTGTTGTCAAGAACAAAGACGATATTTTAATTTTTACCTGCCTGACTCCTATCTAATTCAAATCTGGTGAGTAAACAAGGCATCATTTCTCCCCAAACTTTAATAAATCCAAATATATCATTCAGTCTGCTTGGCACTGAAGGTACAACTGTGACTAAGAAAGACAAAGTCCCTACCAGCAATTCTACCACTAAAATATCTGCCTTACTTTAGTCTCTCACCCAGAGCCTTTCCAGTCTACTAACTTGTTTCTATCTTTGAATATGCTAATACCAAAGTGGTTCTTGAAATTATATTAATGGCAAAATGGGGATGGGTTTCAGGCAACTCTGGATGGTAAGGACTTTTCCTTGCAAACCATCAAAATTATTCTCACGTCAATATTCCTAGCATCAGTGGCTGTGGCTTACAAATGTCCTTGGACCATTAGAAAGGGAAATATATGCGTGGTGCAGTTCAGACGGGATTCAGAAAAAACATAGGGAGAAGAACCTTGTGTAGGAAAACATCCAGGCAACACTCAGCTATTTCTGAAAGGCTCTGCACTGAGAGTGATGGGAAGGTCAATCAGATGTCTCCGCAGCACAGGGAACGTTCAGTGCTCACTTCATGAGCAAAGAAGCTTGAAGACATCAGCTTGTCTTTCATGAGGCTCTCTGGCACTGGCAACAGAAGATACCAGGCAGTACTGTGGCTACTGAATTCACTTTCAGCAGACCTCTCAGGTGCAGTTGCCTGTCCCAGGCCCATTGGGACTTCTTAAAGACACACCCCCATCCAATTCTTCCCTTCCTCCCCTAGGGCTCACATGCAGTGAGTTCATCAGGCCTCCAGGAAGTAAGCAGCCAGTCTTCCTTTCTCATCATTACAATCCTTTGTGAAGGAAGGTTTTTTATATTCTACTTTCTTCAAAGCCTTCTTTTATTGATTCTCAGTAGTCTTCCTTTTCCTAACAAAATCTTCCTCCTGTAAATAAAAAGTTATATTTTCTAAACTATCATCCTAAGGAACTTTAAGACTGTATTTTAAAAGCCTTTGTGTTATAAAAATTCTAATTTTTCTTGAAGCAATGAAATGGTTCTGGATGACTAGGGCAAGAAGCTGATAGAGGAAAGTGCCAAATAGAAGGGGCAATGCTGAACTTTATGAGATTTATTTTTACTATAATGACTGATATCCATCAAATGCTGACCACATGCCAGGAATTACACCGACAAGGCTCACTTGCTTTATCATAGTTAAACACCATAAAATAACCTTATGTACTGTATACTGTTATTATTCCCATTTTACAAATTAACCAACTGAAGCTAAGGTTATATTCCCAAGTCTATGTAGCTCAAGTCTATTTTTGGCTTTTATTTAAAGTTTTTACTGGACCTCATGTTCCTAAAGGCCAAAACAAAAACCCCTTAGTGTGAAATCTGTGATCCTTCATATCTGGACAAAACTTTATTTTTAACCTCATATCTCCTACCTTCACGTGCTTTCCTCAAATTCTTACTCTTTGCTCTCCAGCTGCACAAACATTTAGACTTTCGCTGAACTCTATAATTTTGCAAACTGTAACATTAGTTCTCATGTCTCAAATGTCTCTTCATTTATTTCTTCAACTTGAGTAATCTTACTTCTTGGAGTTGAGTCTTAGCTTAAATAGCCCCTTCTTAATGAGGAGCTCGACATTTCCCCAAGGCAGAGCTAGGCACTCTCTTCTTTGTGTTCATCTGTGTCCATTCTAATCTTCCAGTACTAAGTACACTGCAATTCTTTATCTCTCAGTATGGCTGTCTCATTAGCAATTGGATTACTTTAGGAAAAGAAAAAGTGGAAAGAAAGAATGAAACAAATATTAACCAAGCACCAAATATACATAAATCACACACTAGTAGATCCTTTTTCATACATTCTTTCCCATATTTTCATGTGCTATTTAATTTTTACAAGTCTTGGAATATATATCATTTTTGATATATGTTATATATAGTCAAAGAAACTAACTAGTAAAGTAAACTCAATGTAGACCCTTGTCTGGTCCAGGGCATGTGTCCTTTTTGTATATTCTGTTTTCTTCCTCTTGGTACTGTTAGCCATTGAATAATACTAGGCACATAGTCCATGCTCCATAAATATTTGGCAAATGAAAGAATGAATAACATTTACAAATTTAGCAAGCAGTTTCAAATAATCATCTCACTGTGCTTTACAGTAGATCAGAATAAGGAAAATGAGGTTTATCTAAACATTAATGTCTAATCTCAAGATTAGCAAATTAATTAAGGATGTATCTTTTAAAAACAGATGATGACATCTTATTTATATAAAGTTAAACTACGTAACAGGTTATTAAAATGAGACATGTGGATTTCTAAAGAGTCTAGAGATGAATTTTTGAAGTCCATAAACAATTTAAAGTTTGTATGGATTTTGTGCACTTTTCCAAGGAAAAGACCCATAGATTTATTTAATAACAATTTCAAAAGTCCTTTGACCTCAAATGATTAAGAAATATAGACTATATTATTTCTGTATTCATTTTCACACTAAGATTATATAATTATAAATGAAAAACTATTGAGATGCATGTTGTGTTTATCTCTGAGCCCTAACCTTTTATAAAACAGTAATAAAAATGGAACTGGAGATTCCACCTACTGAAAACAAAATTAATACACTCACTTTTAAACCTACTGTAATCCACCAGTCCCAGCAATTTGTTGTTTATGAAGGTAGCCAAATTAGACTGAAGAGTTAATTTTTATTGGTTGGTTTACTTTGTTTTGGAAGGGAACATGGGTCGAAGGAATGATTTTTCTTATTCAGTTTTTGAGATCTACATTCTTTGGAACAAGCTGACAGATATGCACGTAAAATATAAATGTCAGGCGAAACAGATCTTATCACTTTCAAGTCAATTTGAAGTGCTTATGTTCTAAGTATTAGTAAGCAGCTCCAGGCTTTCATACTGCTTAGGGCCCCTCTAGTGTGAATGCATACATAAACTACGTACCTTGGAGAAAGTACACTTCTGATAATGCTCTTGTTTCCAAGAACATGATAAAAAGAAATAAAAGGCATCCAAATTGGACAGGAAGAAGTTAAATTGTCTCTGTAGACAACATGATCTTATATATAGAAAACCCTAAATATTCCACCAAAAAGCTGTTAGAATTAATCAACTCAGTAAAGTTGCAGGATACAATATCAATGTACAAAAATTAGTAGTGTATCTATACACTAACAAGAAACTACGTGAAAAAGAAATTTTAAAATTATATTTAAAATAGTTTAAGAAATAAAATACTTGGGAATAAATTTAAGCAAAGAGATGAAAGATTTGTACACCGAAAACTATAAAATATTAATGAAAGAAATAGAAGACATAAGTAAATGGAAAGATATTTCATGTTCATGGATTAGAATTACTACTGTTAAAATGTCCATAATACCCAAAGCAATCTATAAATTCAGTGTAATCCCTATCAACATTTTAATTACATTTTTTCAGAAATAGAAAAAAGCAATTCTAAAATTTGTATGGAACCACAAAAGAACTTGAATAGCCAAAGCAATCTTGAGCAAAAAAAAACAAAGCTAGAGTATCACACTACCTAAATTTAAAATAATATTAAGCTTTGATATTCTGTTCATATGGTGATAAAACTTTAAAATAATTGCAAGTTTAATTTTATATTGTTGGGGCTATGTCCTTTTCCCTTGTATATATCAAAGAATACAGTTTCTCTGCATATCATTTTCAATCACTACATAAAACTAGAAGAAAAAATACTGGTAAAACATATTTTAAATCTAAAACAACAAAGAAATACATATTTAAGGTAATAAAATAGTACTTTAGTTCCAGGAAAGTAAGCATGTCATTGAATTAGCCTGATTTCTCTGGACTAAAAGAAAATTCATTCAAAGACAAACAAAAAGAAAATAAAATCTTGAGCATTAAAGCTTGCCTTCTAAGAGCAACTATAAGTTAGTTTTAAACAATCCTAGTAAAGTACAACATACAAATAAAGAAAGGAAGAAAAAAAAGTTGCAGTTGAAACTCATTGAAAGTGAATTTCAATACTGCCTGAATTCCAAATCAGGCTTGGCTTAAGATACTCTGTTAGTTCCTAAGGGAAATCAATATTGTTTAGAAAAGAAAAAAATAATAAGTATTTTTCTTTCTTTTTTTTTTTTTAACAAAAAACTGAACCCAGATCTTCCATTTAGAAGCTTAGAAGGCTCACAATCCCAGAGTGACTTCAGATAGCTGCACAGAAACAACGGCACACAAAGAGGCAGGAAAGTTGCCAGACGTTAACTATGTCCCCACTTGAAAGGGAAGGAAAATGAACGTTTCCACTTTGTCTGGATTTCTGGAGGGGCTCAATTTGATCATTTCTCTTCCTTCTATAAAAGCAGAAATATCTATTTTAAAGTTGTTATTATTGTTTTTGAAAGGAACCAATTTCAATAAACAGAATGAGACACGAACATTACCAGTGAAATACATTTTAATGATCTTGAATGATTTTGCCTTTCAATTTCAAACAATTTTCAAGAGAGCAAGTTTTATTTGCAAATTGAAAATGTGTTTATATCAATAAGCTCAGGATTTGCTTGCATGTTCAAGTGAGCTCTGGGCAGGGCCATATTAATGGTACTCAAGGTCCCTGTCATCCTATGGGCTGGTCTGCTATGACCATTGTCATCTATGTGGCATCAAGTTAAAATGAACTTTCAGAAGCTTAGAGAGAGAACAAAGACCCAAAAGGAGCAGCTTCCAGACCTAGGAGTCTTTCTAGATAGAACAAGAGGAAAGGTTTTCGCACCACTATGTGGTTGGGGTTGCCGGGAGATGGAAAGCCTGGGGAACTGGGTCAAGTATGAACTATGTGTTTATGAGTTTCAAATCACTTACAACTGCAGCTAACAGAGATGTACAGTTTCTCCTTCTTTTCTTCTTCCCACCAGTTCAATTCGCTTTGTGGGAGACTCTGTCAGTGTCCTGACAATATTCCTAGAACCCTGCCTGGTTTCCAAAAGTGAGATTTGCATCCCTATACCGTGGGGTTTTCCTAAAATGTCAAAGAGCCGCTCTGCCTATGTGAATTGCAGGATGAAATCCTACAGAGTTACAGCCCCAGGGTCTCCCTGGTGGGAGCTGGCGCATAAATATTTCAGTTCTCTCTCCCCTCAGTTGGGATAATTCTGAGATACATATTTTCCACTGTTTCTGGAATTCCTGGAAGGATCAATCTCTAGTTACCTATTACGGTGGCCGACTAAAAGCACCTTTTCTTGGTTTGTTTGAATCACTTTCTAATTTGCTTATGAGTATTTCCTTCACATCCCCCTCCCCCCAGAAAAAAAAAAAAACTATTTGAATTGGAATCCTTGTCTGTGGGTCTGCTTCTAGGTAAACCTATACGAAGACCCTTTGATTCTAAACAAATCGTCAGTTATTTATAGAGACCCTACTACATTACTTCTGTTAAGGTAAGTCGAAGAACAAGTAATGACCATTCAAATACATCTTAGCATAGAGCAGAAAATAAATTAACAAAGCAGACCAGATGGAAAGCTGGCATAGAGGATGGTATATGCCCCATTTAAGGAGAGCATTCACTATTGGGCTTCTGTTGATTTTTGCAATGCCAAAATGCCAGCCATTGCTTCCAAGTCTTCTGTTTTTTTCAAGAAAAGCTAAAAATTTTTGAAATTTGAATATTGTCAACTAATTCACAAAAGACTTATCTCCTTATAATCCTCTCCAGGACAATAAACGTGTCTATGTGCTGGATTTGACCCACGGAGCGCCAATCTGGAAACTCCATACTAGAGATTAAAGATGAAAAATGCCTAGCTCATATATATTAAAGAAACTAGTAACTTACAAGGAATAACGGACATGTAGACAACTAGCTATAAGGTTGAATTAAAGTGATAAATTAGAGATATATAATAATCAAATAATTTCACAGGAGGAAAGAAACACTCTGATTAGGAATGATGGGGAAGGAAAGTTGGGATGTGTATATGTAAGAAAAAGGCTTTATTGGTAAGTGGTGTATACCAAAAACAACTTATAGTTAGTTTCTGTAGTCAGTATAGCTACTGAAAGCTCAAAACTTGAAAAGAGGACTCAATCCATTAGCTTCAAGGGTGGCATTGCCCAAATCTAATCTAATCTGGGGAACTATCACATGTCATGTCTGTCTCTAGGGAACACACAATGTACATCAGTGTGTTAAAGGCTCTGAGAAGTCCTGCACAGAATCTTGTTTGCCTTTGTTTCCCTAACATCTTTTCACTGCTTTCCAAATGCTTCTCTTCTATCTGCAACACTGCTCAAAACACTAAGAAATGATACCATAGGAATATCTCTGACTTTAAGAGAAGCATTTAAAAATGAAATATAATAACATATCTACTTCAAGTATAACCTAAAATAATATATATATCCAGAAAACTTTATAAACCCCCAAATCTACAAAGTCAGTATATTAGTCAGGGTTCTCCAAAGAAACAGAAGCAATTATTTATGTATACACACACACACATACACACAGATACCTACATATATATGTGTGTGTGTATGTGTGTGTGTGTGTGTGTTTATAAATGTATATTTTGCTTACACAATTATGGAGGCTGAGAAATCTCACAATATGCCATCTGTAAGCTGGAAACTCTAGAAAACCAATGGTGTTGTTTGAAGGCCTGAGAGCCAGAGAGTCAATGGTGTGAATTTCAATGTAGATCTGAAGGTCTGAGGATCGGTAGCACCAAAGTCAGGGAAAGATCAATGTACCAGCTCAAGTAGTCAGTCAGTGAGAGTTAATTCAATCTTCCTTTACCTTTTTATTCTATTCAAGCCCTCAACAAATTAAATGATGTCTACCCAAATTGCAGAGGGCCCATCTGCTTCACTTGAAATTCAAATGCTAATCTCTTCCAAAATACTCTACAGACACACCCAGAAATAATGTTTCACAAGCTACCTGGATAATGTTTACCAAGCTACTTGGGCCAGTCAAATTGACACATAAAATTCACCATCACATTGGGGGAAGCCAGAGCTGGGCCAGCACAGACTTCCATAGGATAAGTTGGATGCTTGAGTATGAGTCTGAACGCCAGTGTGTTTAAAACTACCTTGACCTCCCTCACCCACATGGTGTTCCTCAGCCTCCCACAATGGCATCTGGGAGTTGGTTGCTGTGGGCTCTGAGGAGCAAGGTAACTAGCATCAAAAAGACTCTGAAATTCTAAGGCCTGGGTGGGCGATGGAGAAAGAAAATTCTCTCTCTGTGGATCCCTTCTAAATACTTCAATGCCAGCATTAACAAGAAGAGCTGGGTACAGTTTTAGACTAAAATCCATTTCTGAGCAAGGTCATGTACCAGGATATACATCAAGGCCTGAACAATATCAAAGGATTTCTTGAGATCCAAAGCAGAAACAATCACCAGAAATCTTCTAATAATCAAGGTTCTAAGAATCAGAGATGGGTGACCTCTCACTATGAAAATGAGCATTCTTCTTTCTCTGTGTGCTTACATGACCACAGTGAGTCTGAGGGAATATATTTAAAAGCAAAAAAATCTCTACCTCATGACCAGAGTGACTGCTATCAACAGATTTCCCAGTTTGACACTACAGTGAACGGCTCAAAATTTCAGATATGAAACTATTCTGTGAGAGAATCAATCTGCTAATAAGTTACTATTTACACTGGTCTTTTCCAAACACAAAGAAGAAAATACTTTGTTCTCACTGATATAATTATATATTTGATTCTAGACTATATATATTATATAATATTTACACATATAGATTATATATATAATTAAGTATATGTATAATTATATTAATTATATATAAATTAATAATTCTGGGTTTTAGTATGCTCTTTTTGACCACCAGGCTCCTTCTAGACCTATGATTGATGGTGAACTGAACACTTGCTGTCATTGTTTTTCACAAAGCATTGCCTCATTCCTCAATAAAATGTATGATCTAAAGTTAATCTAACCAAAATCCTCTTCATTTCATATTCCCAGAGGTAATTTTATATGAAGGGTACAATTTAAAAGCTGCTTACCAAACCCATGTCTTATCTTTTTATTATCCAGGAGAAAAGAATCTCTATGAAAAATTTCATCTTTCCATTCTACCACCTGTTGACCACTGGTTATGTTTAACAACCGTCAATTAGTCATTATACAATACAGTAGGAAAAGCAAAAGTGACAAAGCAAAACAGGTTCTAAAAAAACACGCACTGACAGGGTAAAGACCACATTCCCACAGCTGTTTATGAGACCATAGCTGGTGGTTATAACTTTCCTTTTTCACTACATATTTCATGTGTCTTCTTTTTGCTTTCAGTCATTTTAGTGTCATTGGGTTCTTTGCCTACCAGTCATTCCAAACATTCATTTCTATGGTAGTATTTTAAAAGGAGTAATTTCAAAACTGGCTCCCTTCGAATATCTCTGTCACCTGCTCAAGGACTTTTTTGTTCTTCCAATTATTCCTTCCTGTTTCTGCATCAAGATTTCGCTCCTTCAACCCCACCACTCTGCCCATCCACCTTTTACTAGATCCTTTCCACAAGCCTGGAAAATTTCTTCAGAATTTTCTTCCTTAAAAGTATAAACCTGCATGTGCCCTCTCACCTTCCCAGCCACAGAAACTTTGTATATGTCCTTTATACCAAAACGCCTCAGAATAATTGTCTACCCTGGCTTTTCCATTCTCTATTGAACCTGCTACCATAAGGTTTGTTCTGTGTTGTCACAGTCAATCGTATGTGGCAATTTTCCTGGGCCAAGAGGTGCCGGGATTAAACATTGTTTCTGGATGTGTCTGTGGAGGTTTTTCCAGACGAAATCGACATTTGAATCTGTGTACTCAGTAAACCAGGTTGCCCTCCCCAGTGTGGGTGGGCATCAACCAATCCACTGAGGACCCGAATAGAACAAAAAGAAAAAGAAAGGAGAAATTTGTCCCTTTTGCTTAAGCTGAGACATTGGTCTCCTGCCCTTGAACTGGGATTTGCACCATCGGTTCCCCTATTTCTCTGGCCTTCCGGCTTGTATTGGAATTATACCACCAGCTTTCCTGAGTTTCCAGCTTTCAGACATCAGATCATAGGATATCTCAGACTCTATAACTGCTTGAGCCAATTCCACATAATGAATCTCTTCCTGTGTACAATATCCTATTGGTTCTGTTCCTCTGGAGAACCCTGATGAGTACAAATGCCATACAGATAGTTAGTTGTTGGATTAAAATAGAGCCCAGGTCCTCAGACTCGCATGAGTCAGCATTCCTCCCATGCTGGGTTATGAGCAAATTTCGTCTCTAAACCTGATGTTAAGTTTTTGTATTGTATTAACTGAAATATTGTTTTCTTAGGCCTAGGGAGTGGGAAGCACATGGGGGTTTGAAATAATAATAGCTTTCTGACTCTAAAGTGAAGCATATGGGTTGATACACCTAGTTTAGAGCATTCTCTAACTACAGTAATGGTTTGTAATTCGGAGTTTTGGGTATTTTATCACAGCTAAGAAGTGTTGGACTTGATGAGAGTCCATTGGATGAAGAGTAAAGGAAGCAAGAAGAAGAACATTTTTCACCAAGGAGAAGCTCAGAGTAATTTTATTTTGCATAAAAGTGATAAACTGATTCATAAAAGATATCACATTCTCAAATATTATTTTTCCATAGGCTCTTATGATTTTTCGTGGGTATAACTGTATCTTTTCCACTCTGGTTATCAGCTCTTTTTATATAATGTATGCAAATTTTATAACATTCATTCTTATGAAAATTTGATGAGAAATATTTCCTCCAAAATAAAGGGTAAGAGTAAATATGACATGTTCAAGGATATACATTTTACCTTTTCTGTAAAAGTAATCTGTCATCGTACCTGAGAGCTGATACATAAGATAATTGTTCACCCGACATAAAAAGTAAAGTGGCCCCACTGTACACTTACATTAAAAATTTTCTTTAAAAACTCATCAGATGTAAACACTTTATGACTAATGACATACAGATGTAAAATCATGTAGGAATTATCCTAATTAATGACATTCTTATTTCATTCTCTACTTTACAGATGATGAAATTGAGATTCAGAGAGTGCAAGGGACTTACTTGATGTTACCCAGTGCTTACTGGCTTTCTGAATCCCAATTCTCCTCTCTTCCATCATATCAGGATCAACGTTGGAACATCGTCTCAGGAGAATTGCTTAAGGCCATGAGTTCAAGATCAGCCTGAGAAAGAGTGAGACCCTGTCTCTACAAAAAATAAAAAAATTAGTCCAGCACGGTGGCATGTGCCTGTAGTCCCAGCTACTAGGGGGGCTGAAGCGGGAGGATTGCTTGATCCCAAAAGTTTGAGGTTGCAGTGAGCTATGATGATGCCACTGCATTCTAGCTCCTGCAATAGAGTGAGATCCTGTCTCAAAAAAAATAAAAATAAAAAAAATTTAAAAAGGCATTGGAATTCTGACAATGAATTAAAAAAAAATCTTTAAGGATTTACTCCCTCAACTTTATGGAGTTTGCAATTTGGAATAAAATATAAATAACATATTATTTAAATCCAGAACTTTTTTCTCACCTACGATATATGCATAGTATCACTCTTCTTGTTGAATATTTCTGTAAATAAAGAAATTATTTTAGTAAAAGTGATTAATGTTTGTTTGGAAAATATAAATCAATACAGAAAGATACAAAGTTAAAAGCAAAAAAAAAAAAAAAATCACTCAAAATCCCCCCACCTGGAAATAATCACATCATGCTGCACGGCCTATGAGACCTTCAACTTCATACAGTAGTTATTAAAATGACTTTGATCTGAGGAGTGCCATGTATAGATTACATATGTGGTAATCTGCCCCCATGTTCTATTTTAAATTATGATCTTTCTCTTTACTCCTGTGGGACACATACTAACTGTGGGGCATCTCCCCAAAAGGCTTCCTATTAGCATAGGAAAGAATAAGGGCTGTGGAGAGTAAATAACCTTTCCCAGCCCCACCCATTAGTGCAGACCAAGCACGCTCCATTTGGAAATGCTGGGAGGTGGCGAATGTGCAAGTGGGTGTGATAATTTACTCATCAGAAAATTCTGCCTCGGTAAAACAATACAAGGAATGAAAAAACCCAGGGCTAGAAGTCAAAAGATGAGATCTCCATACCCAGGTCTGAATATAGTTGGTCTTCATTTGCTAATTGAGGGAGTGGTCCACTTGAGTCTAATGTTCATTGCTGCTCTAAACAATTTCATCCTTCCTAGAGCTGCTGCTGGGGACAGGCTGGATAAAAGACGGCAGCAGCTGGTAGGGTTTCAGGGATGAGGAATGAATGCCAGGTTATCAGACCAGGAACGGGCTGTTCGAGGTTGTCCTGTGGAGGTGCAAACACAAAATGGGGAAAACACTGTTACCTTTCTTACAATTTATAAAGACCTACTTTATATTAAAGCTGACAACTTTAACCACTAACCCAAAGTATCACATATTTTTAATTAGGGATGCTAGGAGCAGCTTTCAGACTGAAAGGAACCCCAGGGATTGGATAACACAAGTTTCTCAGCATACAGGGAGGGAAGCTAAGAGGAGCAAAAGGGCCTTCTTGAGGTCATAGAGTTGACAGGGCAAACCCAGGATCAGAACCCAGATGTCCACACTTGCAATCCAAGACATTATATAGTCACTTCTAGTTTTCCTCATGGATAGCAAAGAGTAAATATCCAAGATATTAAGGTTGACTGAGCTCCAGAATGTCACCTCCAACAGCAGTCAGAGAAGGGAATTAAAGGTGAAGGCCATAAAGTCCGAGAGAAAGTGAGATGATTAAAGAGAACTAACCTATGTCAAGACATGCTGTGCTGCTGTATTGCACCATGCGCTTCCTGTGGACCAATGCTCTAATCTCCATGACAGGTCAGTGGCTGAAAAGCAGACACCTTTATGCCCCATTTCCTCTCTTCACCTGCGGAATAATTGCAATAGATAAATTATTGAGCCATGACCACCGCCAGGTAGTGCAAGGATATTCATAATCTTTAATCATCAGGTAAAGAAACAGACAGGTGGAAGTTAACTAAGTCACCATACTGGTTTCCTATTGCTACCAAAATCAAGTATCCAAAACTGGGTGGCTTGAAACAATAGAAATTTACTGTTTCTCAATTCTAAAGGCCAGAAACCAAGCAGTCTGCAGGGCCATTCTCTGACGGCTCTGGGGGAAAATCCTTCCTCCTCCCTTCTAACTGACATTGTCTGCCAGCAATTCCTGCCCTCTTGGCTTGCGGACGCATTGCTCCAGTCACATGGCTGTCTTCTCCCTGTGCGTTGTCCCATTTTTTCTCTCTGTGCATGTCTGTGCATGTGTCCAAAATTCACCGTTTTATAAAGACATCTGTCATATTGGATTAGGAATCACACTAATTACCTCATTTTATCTTCATTACCTTTGCAAAGACCCTATTTCCAAATAAAGTAACATTTTGATAGCCTCCTTTATAGAACACAATGCAATCTATTACACTAGCCTGAGGATATAAAGCTACCAAGAATAAGACCGATAGTTTAATTCAATCTGTGTCACTTGAACAGATACTGAAAACGGTAACATTTGGAATGCTCATGATTATTTTTAACAAGCTACACTAAAAAGCTAAAAGGGAAGGGAGGAGGACTGATCCTTTGGTCACTCAGTCCAGATTTCCTCTACCCCAATACCTTTCCTCTCACTTCTCATATTTCATAACCTAAAGTCAGAAATAAAATGTTACCTCTCTATGTTTATGTCTCTGAATGGCATGCCACGTTCTTTGAAAGAATCTCATGTTATAAAGTTAATGCATAGATAAACACATAAATACAAGATACTCAAGGTCCATGCTCAAGTCATACCCAAACCAAAGGAGAAGTGGCTCTAATGGCTGTGCTCAGAATAAACACTTTCCATGGAATACCAAGGAAATAGTACAGCATGGTGATTATCACTGAGCTTCAGGAAGGGATTGCCTGGGTATTTATCACTAGGCCAGTTATGAGACATGTAAGCTTAGGCAATTAATTAACCTATGTGCCTCAGTTTTCTCATCTGGAAAATATTAGTAAGAGAAGTAATCAATTTAGAGAACTTGCAAAGATTAAATCATTCATTAAAAAACATTTACTTCTTGGTGCATAATAATGACTCAATACTTCTTAATTCTTGCTGTTATTCTGAGGGTGAGGAGATAAAATGTAAAATGCTTATGGCTTTCCTCTCTCTTCCCCTTTCTAGCTGTCTCTATCCTTACAAAACACAACATACACACACAGAATATTTGCTGGCCTTATTGGTCAAATTTCTCTTCCTTACCATCTCCATCTCCAACTATGTCAATAATTTGGGCTGAGAAAGTACTTTAACTATCATAGAAGAAAATAAGTGAGTAGTATGAAAACTCCCAGGATCTCCTGGCTTAAACCAAGTTTTTCATTAAAATTTTGACCAGAAAGATGTGGGGGGGTCATTGCCCAGCTTTTTAAAAACTGGTACTTTTATTTCCTATGTTACTGTTGTTCCTTACGTATAGTACACTCTTGCTCTAGCCACAAGGATCTTCTTTGTGCCTCAAAGAGTCTGAGCATGCTTCTGTCTCAGGAACTTTGCATCTGTCCGTCCCCTTAACTGGAATACTCTGTGCGCAATTTTATATCGGACTTCCGCACTTCGTTTAGGATTCTGATCAAATACCACCACTTCAGCAGAATTTCCCTTGAAAGTCCATCTGAGAAAAGGCAGCCCAATCGCTCTCTGGGCCCTGTCCCCACTACGTTTATTTTTAAGCACTATTTGTTACTTGACTTTTATTCTACTAATATACTAATTTGTGCTAAATATCTGTCTTGCAATGTCAAGGACTACTGGGAGCCAACCAATAGCCATTCTACCCTTCGTCCTTAGGAATAGTATCTTTATTTAATAAGGCCAACAGTAGTCCTAAGTAAAGAGTTACATTTCCTAGTATGTTTTGTGGCTGATTATGGCATCACCAAGTTCTGGCTAATGGAATGTAAGTAAAAATATTGTGCTAGATATCTGGGAAGACTCCTAAAAAAGAGAAATGGCACTCTGTGGAAGTTAGTACCTGTTGTCCTACTCTCTTTCTGTGTCTAAAATAGACACCATAACTGGAGCTCTAACAGCACAGACCATGAGATGACTTTGCATATAGATACCACATGCTGCAATGGGGAAGCGGATGACGTTAAGGTATCATACAAGTCAGCTCTGGTCTACTTAAATCCTGATCGCTTTGATATGAACTCCTTGTGAATTTGGTCAAGCCTCTGTTACTAGTAGCTGAACACAATTTTTTTTATAATCCACTGCTCCTATATGACTGATGACTATATAGAACTCTATTTAGGGTCCAAGAAGGCAACAAACTATTTATCTTTTTCAACATTGTGGCTGTAATGACTACAATGGTGCCTGGTACATTGCACATGATCAGTCAAAGTTTTTAAAATAAACAAAAAGCCAAACTAAATATCCTCTATATGTCTATGAATTTAAAAGGATGTACAAGATGCAAGTGTGAAAAATTTATATTTGATGTAAATATTTGCCATGACTAAAAAAAATGACAGACAGTTAGACATGTTTCTCTCTCCCCTTTATTAATTCTACTAGATTTATTGAACCTTTTCTAGGTATGTGTTAGATATTATAACTAAATCATTTTTGTTAGCATCCACATTTTATAAGCTGAATTAAAATTATGAGCATTTTTGAACACCATTAGTGAATCTGACTTTGATCTAGGAGTTTTAAGCATGTAATAAACATGAATCTCTGTTTGTAAACTCAGGTAAACTGGAAATATCCCACTACTTTATTTTCTCTCATTCAATTTAAATATGATTTGAGCCTAGCATGTGTTGCTGACTAAAATCTCAGTAACAGTTATTATGGGAATTGTTTTCTACCTCATGTTTGGCCAAGATCTCAGATTCATATGCATATCCAAAGGATCTGGGAGGTCTTTCTGCTCAAAGATATTCTGCTGCTACTTGGTTCTATTTTGAAATCTTTTCCCCATACCTAGGTGGACTGCTTGTAACTGGTATACCCATCTGGGATCATTCCAACTAACTCTTTTACCCCTCCCAGCTACTGGGAATCTCTTCTCCTTAATTTCTCTGGTATGTATAACTATTCTGTTTCCTACTTCCATGATAGCAGACATTATTTAATTTTCAGAGGGCTTAGGTATTTTGTAAAAGAGAGGAAACACCCTTGACTTCAAACAGCTTCTGCTCTCTGCCCTCTAAGCATTACAGAGGCAAAGACTTAAAACAAAAAAAATGCCTGTGTAAGAGCAGAGAAGGGAACAATACAGAGAGGAAAATAGAAATAAATATCTCAAAACAATATTGTACCACATAAAGATTATTTTGAGTTCTCCCATCAACCTAGCAAGGTGAGATAGTTTTTCTCCACTATGCAGACAAAAAAAAATTAATGCTCATAAATTTAAATGAGAAAGTAGTCCAGCATGTATTTCAAACCAGACATCATTTTATATTTAGAAACCTTGCTCCTCTTTCCACTAGTATAGCAATTTTCAAGTTGTGTTCGGTAGCAGCTAGTGGCCCTGGGATTTGTCAGGAGAGATGAAGAGCTAAGGAGAATTCTAAGAGGATATGGCTCCACGGTGGCTACCCTATTTCAATAACAGTAGCTCTGTCTTTACCTGTTTAGCAGTTGTCCATACAAGTAAGAAAATAGTTTCCCTTTGCTTAAGACCATGCTTCAACATTTACAACATTTTTACCATTTACTCATAAAGATCTACTTAATAATATTTTCATTGCATTAACAATTTTTAAATGTCATGGAAATTAAAGACTCCTCATTTAAAAAAAAAAAGATCCTCCTGATTTTATAGGAAGAAAAGGGGTTGAGTTGACAGTGTGCAAAGACAAACTATTCAGACAAAAATGAAGTCTCGAATCAGAAAATATCAAATAGTGACATTGTGCAAATAGGTCTTACCTTCCTTTCTTTGCTTCCCAAATACATTATGCCTGGGCTAAAGATAAGTACTGCCAATTATTTTACATATTCTCATTAATTATTTTTAGACTGTTTTCAGAATTAGATTGGTGAAAGCCATCTTTTATTTCATTCCCTACCCAATTTAAAAGAGACTTTTACTTGAATAGGCTTTGATTTTATTTATATATTTGTTTATAAAATACCAAAGGCAATAAACTATAAGATGACCTTTTTGTTTATCATATAGTCCGGAAATATTGATGTACAGAAAGGCTGATAGGTTGACCAATGTTATAAAACAAACAGCGTCTGAGCCTAAATTGAAACTCAGTCTGGCTCAGAATCGATCTCCTTAGCCACTATGCATTTGTGTCTCTCTAGGACAGCAAAGCAACAAAAAACAGTCACCACAGAGTGTCAACTGGATTTAGGTAGACAATCTAAATAATCATTCTAAGTGAGAGGAGATATATTTATATCACACGAATATAATCAAAACCAAGTGCATTTCATTTCCTACTTTGTTCTAGTGCCTAACATAAAACTATATCGAGCAATGGACACTTCATTGATTAATTATTTAAAATAATTATTTATCATACATTCCTTTGTTTTTTGAAGATTCACTTATTCATCTGCTCCCTCACTCAACATACTAGGCCCTGGGAATGCAAAGAAAAGTTGCAAGCAGACCACGACCTCACTACACTGCACAAAGGTACTGTCTGCAGGAAAGCAGAGACCAAAATACAGCCTAGGCCCCACTATCAACAGTGTACCCCATGAAGCTCAGAGATACCAGGCCATATGTCTTTTCATAAGTTTCCATTTTTATAATTCCTTCTGGTTCAAAGCCCGCTCCAAAAAGGCTTAGGCTGTTGATTACTTCACTGCCAATAATGGACCTACCAACGAGGTAAAGTCAACCTCACCTCAAAATAAATCCCATCTTTACAGGCAATCTTACCAAATGTCATTCTGCCCATATGAACCCTTCTTTCCCCAACCTAGGTTGGTGGTGCCATTCCTCACCCCTAAAGTTGACATGACTCGACCCATACTCATGCAAATTCTCTCACCTGAAACATTTTTTTCTCTCCTCTGTCTTTCTAATTAAACCCTAACCATTCATTTCTCAGAATCTAATTCAAAACCACTGCACATTTCAAACTTTTTATGCATCTGTTCCAGCCCATGGCAATGTATCCTTTCCTGGGTCCATTACTATCATTCATTGTAGCAATTAATTATTTTCAGGGCATTTATACCTGCAACCATGTAGCTTTCTCAAGTATATAGAGGTTATCTCCTCAACTACACAAGTTCATATCATATATTCATAAAAATCTATTCATTCATTTGAAAATCTACTTAATTGCATTGTCCTTAGCAGTAAAATATCATTCTGGGAACTAAGACTACACATAGAACCATGATAGAAATTATGTACACTTAATGGGAACTTCATAAATACTTTTTATATTCATACATGACTGACTGAATGAATGAATGAATAAATAGTGGTCAATCAATAGGTCAATCTGAAAAGTCCCTTTGATCACAATCCAATCTGGTTATTTTAATCAAAACTCTATAAGGTCAAAATTATAGGAAGAATAAAATAAATGCTACAGTGCCCCCATAACTCAAAAATTAAATTAAAAATGTTTTCCAATTAGTCACTAATACCTTTCCATCTTCAGTAATAAGGACATATGTTGAGGGCTATTTCAAGAGTCCATTGGGTCTCCATTTGCAATAGATAACTCACCCTAGGGTGTCAGATTTGTTATGCACATAACCAGATCTGTTATGCACAGAAAAGATTTATTTGTGATAAAAAATTAATTCTTGTTTGTCCAAGTGATATTGGCCTTCTAAATTTTCAACATACTCTAAAAATGTGATGTGCCTAATCTATGACTTTTTAAGATAATCACTCTTTCCCAGTTATTTCACTCCCTATATGTTTACTCTCTCCTACAAAGATCAATATTTCAGTCTCCAGACAGATATTATCCCATCCAAGAGTGCAGCACTAAGCTAATTTATTTAATTATTCCTTCTTTTTTAAGGAAAATAGATCAGTTATGTTCAAGGTGCAAAGTGTTTAGGAAGAAAGTCATTTTGGGAAATTTAGAAAGGAGAGAGTAGAAGATGTGAAGTTGCATAACCATTTTTACTTTGTTTCATTCATTCTGTTAATCTGTAATATTTTAATACCAAATATACTATTTCTCAAAAAAGAAAGTACTGTCCCAAGTATCTACTAGTTAACAAATAGGAGAGGTTTATATTGTGCATTCCTTATGTATCAGGTACCATATGGGAAGTTTTATCTAATGTGTTACAGTTCATGTGGAAAGATATACCCACCCAGCTTAAATTAGTTTAATTATAAAAAGAAATTACTTGGGTCATAAATTCAAATGTCAATGTTATTGATTCGCTCTGACACAATTTCTTCAGGAATCTATCTCTTTCTATCTCTTAGCTCTACTTTCCTGTGTTCTGGATTTGTTCTAAGACACTACGCCATTACAGTAACCCCAATCTGTTTCAGGCTAATATTATATTATCTAGAGCAGAAGTCAGCAATTACAGCCCCTAAGCCAAATCTTGTCTGTCACCTGTTTTTGTAAATAAGGTTTATTGGTATTTGGCCAGACTTGTTTATGTACTATCTATGACTGCTTTTGCACTACGAAGGCATGTGAGTGGTTCCAATAGAGATCATGCGACCTGAAAAGCCTACAATATTTGTTATCCAGCTGTTCACAGAAAAAGTTTACTGACCTATTAGCTATAACAAAAGTCAATTCTCTTTTTCTGTAGGTCCCCACAAAAATGGACTTATGTCTCATTTGGGTCATGTGTCAATCTCTGTATCAGAAATAATTACCAACAATTTGGACTTTCTCAATAGCCCAGGCCAGGGTCATGTGCCCATGGATAGAGCTAGATTACAGCCAGTCTCACCTGACACATAAACTGATAGTGAAGAAGAGGTCACTCACAAAGGTATTGTCAGCAGATGGAGAAAGAATAGATTCTGGATATGTTAGATTTCTAGGGTTGCTATAGAAAGTACCACAAACTGGGAGGCTTAAATAACAAATTTACTGTCTCATGATTCTAGAGGTTAGAAGTCTAAGATAAAGGTGTCAGCAGATTTGGTTCCTTCTGAGGGTTATATGAAAAAGATCTGTTCCAGATCCTATCCTTTGTTTGGAGATGGCCATCTTCTCCCTGTGTCTCTTCATGTGACATACTATGTTCAAATGACCCCTTTTTACAAGGACCAGTCATATTGGATTCAGGCCCATGCCAATGACCTAATCTTAACAAACTGTATCTGCAATGATCCTATTTCCATATGAGGCCACATTCTGAGGTGCTGGTGATTAGGACTTTAATATATGAATTTGGGGTGGGGAGGACACAATTCAACCTACAACTCTGGGTCAGAAATGATTAACTTACCTCTACAACTTCATTATCTTATCTCTTAACGTCCACCCAAACCCCCTTAGTATTCGGGATCCAGTATAATGATTTCATAATAAAGAATGTAAGATATCATTAAAATGTGCCTGAGGACTCAAATTAAGTGGGGAAACTTTGTAAAATTAAAAAGCTTTAGACTAATATTTAAAATATTACTTAAAATAGCAACCTGTTTTTATAATATTTAGATTCTAGACATTATATTATGAAGTCACTATATATTATTTCATTCAGTCTTTAGAACAATAATATTAAATCTGTGCAAGTTATCACAATCGAAATGGATCCACTGTTTTTTAAAAAAACCTGACAAAAAGGGCCAAGGGAGGCCACACAGACAGGGTTCTCATAATAACAAAACTATCACCAAAAACTCCGCAAAAACCACGGCCTGCACAAAGGCCATTGTAACCTTACACAAAAATTACTTCTGCAAAGACATCTCAGCAACTGCCTGTCCAAACTTGGGCTCACATCACCCTTGTTGTTGATCCTTATAGCCAAGGATAAGTATTTCAAAACAATTATGTAATCTTCCTCATTTTTTTTTGTAAAAATCTTAGTCTTCTTTACATACTTGAATATATACATAGTTTATTATGCCATACATATTCTTCCTGTAATGCTCTGTTTCCAAATAAACATCATGTTCTTTCAGAAAGCCTTTTTCTATTTGTTGTTTAGGTTGACATATGTGGTGTCAGAAGTGGGACCTGAAGAAGATCACTATCAGAAAGAAATGGTGATTCTTGGAACCATGGATAGTATTCACTAGAGCCCTTTGAGCTCTCCATTTCCATGGCTCACCTTTTCTGCTCTATTGAGTCTTCTCTCAGGCTGAGCCTCCTTTTTGGTAGAGACTATTATTTGGGATCTAGTTTGGATAAGGCTGCCTTAATAAAAGACCATACATTCTTCCAAAATGATAAAAGATTTTTTGTATTTTCTTGTAAGTACTTTCTATTACAAAAACAAATCTCTTTTTGGATTGAGTACTCTGATTCCTACAAAATTTACATTCTGTCTGTGAGGCATGTCTTTTCTGGTGAATTTACTCTTGGTTTGGTCTATACACCTAGTTTAATATTTTGTTTGATCTGCACACCTGGGTTAAAATATTCGTGAATGTTCTTATCTTTGTTTCTCTTGGTTGTTTTGACTCTTTCCCTTGCTTGTTTCTGAAAATCTTCTGAGAGTAAATGCTGGGCATAGGATGGCTAATTAAAAGCCACTAGGGCATTCAACACTGTCTAAAACATTAATCTAAACTCCTGACATTTCCTGAAAGGATTTATAGAATTTTCTTTACCTCGAGAGATTAATAAGAAACAGAATGGGATTCTAAACATTAAGGAATGTAAGTTTTCTGGGACTCTAGCCAGCTACATATTATGGCATGTTCTTGTGTACATTTTTAAATTGATGGGCGAATTATATCAAGAAAAATTGAGAGCTCAAATAGTCATTATTCAAACTCTAAAAACCCTGCAACTATACAGTTAAAATGTAGAGCCATCTAAGTTGTCTGTCTATATCTCAGTATTTTCCTGCATTTTTTTTGTTTTTTTTTGTTTTTGTTTTTTGTTTTTGAGACAGAGTCTCGCTTTGTTGCCCAGGCTAGAGTGAGTGCCATGGCATCAGCCTAGCTCACAGCAACCTCAAACTCCTGGGCTCAAGCAATCCTTCTGCCTCAGCCTCCCAAGTAGCTGGGACTACAGGCATGTGCCACCATGCCCGGCTAATTTTTTCTATATATATATATTTTTAGTTGTCCAGATCATTTCTTTCT
>CAUYSK010119140.1:0-63448 GCA_963575035.1 Avahi laniger | reverse complement strand
AGATTGTTGTTTTACAAAAATGAAAAAGTTCTAGAGATTGGTTGCACAACACTGTACACAACATACTTACCACTACTGAACTGTATACTTAGAAATGGTTACGATGATAAATTTTATGTTGTGTGGTCTTTACCACAATTAAAATTTTTTTAGTTAAAAATTGTTCTTTTAAAATTTCACTTTTTTTGTAGATCCAGGTAATTTTTTCATCATAGGAAGACAGGGGAATCCACATTGATTAATATGGGTTCCAGTCTAAGCAGAGCCTGAAACCGGGATCCTGTGAAATGACTGAGGAAGCAGCCCCGGAAGGCGAGGGAGGAAAGCGAGGGAGGCAGCTGGTCTGGGCTGGCGTCTAGCTACAGCCTGGGCCCTCAGGGCAGCTCCCCAACCGCACACAGAATCAGCCCTTCCTTGAGAAAAGGAAGCAGACATTTTCTGTTCCCCGCCCATCAGTCAGAGCCACGGGCTGCCCCCATTGGTGGTGGTGGCCGTGGTAGGCGGGATTAATTTCCACTCGGCTCCCATTCCACCAAGGCGCCAGGAGGAAGCGGCAGCTGCGCCATTAGCGGCCTGAGCTCAGGGTCACTGGGTGCTGGAGTGAAGGGGATGAGGCAGGACTAGCACCTTAGTCTGTTTTCTGTTGCTTATAACAGAATAGCTAAAACCAGGTCATTTATAAGAAATGAAATTTATTTCTTACAGTTCTGAAGTCCAAGGTCAAGGGGTGAAATCTAGTGAGAGCCTTCTTGCTGGTGGGGACTCTGCTCTGCAGAGGCGGCGCAGGGCATCACGTGGAGAGGAGGCTGAGCGGGCTCACATACTATCTCAGGTTCTCTCTTCCTCTGCGTATAAAGCCACCAGTTCCCCTCCACGATAACCCATTAATCCATTAACCCTTTACTTAATTAATCCACGAATGGATTAATACATTCATGAAGGTAGAGCCCTCCTGACTCAATCACCTCTTAAAGGGCCACCTCTCCATGCTGCCACATTGGGCATTAAGTTTCAACATGCGTTTTGGAGGGGACATTCAAGCCATGGCAGCTAGTGCTGCCTTTTGAACTAAATTTGAAATTCAGATGAACAACGACTAATTTTTTAGAATAAGCATGTCTCATGCAATATTTATACTAAAGTATTTACATTTATATAAATATATAATGTTTATATTTTATTACATATTCGATAGTCTAGTCTGTTTTATGTTATGTTTATGTATTATATTATAACTAAAAAGCATGTGTTCTTCATCTGAAATTTCAACTATACTTTCACGTGCTAAATTTGATGACCCTGGGTGGGGCCTCAAAACTGTCCTCTCCAGCAGTTCACAAATGCCAAGGCTCTTTTATGGAAAGTATTTCATTTAGACTTTGGAACAACTCTTTAAGAGCAGGATTTTCCTTACACTATAAATAAGGAAAATGGAAGGTCTCACAGAAATAACTGGAAGAACCAGAATGTGGACCCCAAATATGACCCCCACCCGCAGCCAGAATGCACAGCAGCCCCCCACCCCTCCAGCCACTCTGAATGGGACCCCCCACCTAGCTCCTCTCCCCTGTCACAACAGGTCCTCAGCCAGGGCTTAGTCATGAGGGAGAAATCCCCAAGTGGAAAATTATTATACTTATGTGAATCCCAAAGGAGACAGGAAAAACCCCTCCTCACTCCTTTCCCTCCATCAGAGATCTGGCCAAGTGGAATGCTCTCTGCACTTGCAGGGAGTGCTGTTGGACTGCTTAAGGCCGTGTGGCCCAGAACCAACAGAGATGAGCAATGAGGGCCAAGCTAGGATCACCCTCAGGCCCTGACTCAGTGTGGCTGCCTGTCTCACTGAAGAAAAAAGAGGCGTCTAAAATGCTAAGCCCAGACTCAGGGCCAAGCTTTGTAATAACAGATAGACAGGGACGTATCTGAGTGAATAGGTTGCAACCAGAAGAAACAATAAAGTCAAGATAAAATACCAACCCTTGGATTAGGATTCATATTTAGTCTGGTTTTAAAAGATGTCATGGAAGTTCTAATAGTCTTACATAGGCTTATATATGTAAGTATTAGATAATAAAATATGTCTCTTTCATCCTGCCTTCCAAATGCTGTTAGGGATGCACATAGCATCTGAGAGTGTATCTATACATAGAGAGACAAAGACAGAAACAGAGATTGGAATAGATTGAAACAGAAATCTATGGAGCCATTTAGAGCTTTTGGATACCAGAATTACAAAATCAACTAAGTAGTCAACGATAATGAATGGCATAGAAAAGTGCCTATCACATGTCACTCATTTCATTGTGAAGGAGAAATTTAGCCGTGACAGCATATTTGCAACTAACGTTGCAGAATTTTGTTACACTAAATATAGGACACATGAGGGCAGGGACTTTTTTCTATGTCGTCCCTTGATGAATCCCAAGTGACTGGAATAACACCTGGTATAGGGTAAACACACAACAGATATTTGTTGAATGAGTTAAATTTCAGTTTGTAAATAACCAGAGAACATGAAAACATGCCGGTTAATGATTTCATCCAATCAAAAGGAAAAGCCAACAACTTGAACTCTGAAAATGGCAAAGAATGGGGGAAATATTTCCACAGCAGCCAAAGTAACTTCTCAGTTCAATTCAGCAAAGTTTTTGTGCTTAACAATGCTGTGCTAAGCACTGGGGAGATACAGATGAAAAAGCAGCAAACTCATCTTCACAAAGAACTATCTGCCATCTCCAGTTTAATCCTTGCTATGGTCTGAATGTCTGTGTCCTCCCAAAACTCCTGTGTTGAAACTTTAGGTTTAGGTGATGGTGTTAAGAGGTGGGGCCACTGGGCAGTAATTAAGTCATGAGAGCTTCACCCTCTCAAATGGGATTAGTGCCTTTATAAAAGAGGCTTAAGGGAACTTCTTCACCTTTTCCACCATGTGAGGACACAGCTAGAAGATGCCATCTGTGAGGAACAATCCCTCATCAGACAGCAAATCTGTGATGCCTTGATCCTGGACTTCCCAGCCTCCAGAACTGTGAGCAATAAATTTCTGTTGTTTATAAATCACCAGATATAAGGTATTTTGTTACAGCAGCTCAAGTCAACTAAGACAGTCCTCAAAGACTAAGAACATCATTAAATTCAGTTTGGCAGTGAAAAGAAACGTTTCTGACATGAATTCTATCTGGTCTTCAGACAGTAAATTTCTCAGTCTAATTTGCAAACCAGCCCTTATAGTTTCAGACCCGATTTTATCGGGTCGGCTGTCTCAGTCAGAGTAATGGGGACACTGAATTAATGGAAGTGTCTAAAATCCATCAGGACAATTTAGGGAGAAGCAGGAGGCTGGCAGTTCACCTGTATCCACCCTCCGACCACCTTCTCTGAAATTTGGGACTGTCCTGGCCTGAGCTCTCCTGTCACATGCACTATTGCATGGAATCGTGTAGTTGTGTGTTCACCATTTCCTCATTCATTTATTCATTCATTCAAACTAGCACTGAGCACCTGGCCCTCTGCTTGCCTCTAGGCATCCAGAGAGGATAAGCTCTGTCTTTAGGCATCCAGAGAAGATAAGCACCGTCTTTTCTTCTCAATGTGATGGTGAGCACCTCAAAGCAGAACTGGGCTGATTGTTACCTATAAGCTTCACAGTACCTGGGAGTTTACTCAGTAAAATTTCCATAGCCCTCTCTCCTCTGAGTGCAGGGGAACAAAGTCCAGGAGTCTCCATGGGTCTCGGTGCAGTTGGTCCAAGGCCCATACCTGCACCTGGGCTGGTTGTCAACCTGCCCAGGGCTCAAACGCCCTACACAACTCACTGCCTACACAGAGGTGCCAGCAACTCCTTCCGTGGTGCACCGTGCAGGCCTGGGCTCGGTGCTCATTTTCCTAATCTCTAATCCTCCTACTCCCTACTGCCTGCCTCCCCAGAACCCAGCTTGTGGGTGAGAACCTCTTCCAAGATTGTTTTTCTGTCTCAGCTTCCAAAGCATGCCTTAGCCGTGGCTCTGAGTTCTTTTTAAATATCAAGCTTTCTTTCCTTTGCTCCATCTCCTCAATTTTTTTGGAAACCTTCTATTTGGCTCTTAAGATCAACAGTCAGCCACCCACCAAGAGCTGGTGTGTGTTGTGTGTTGTTTTGTTTCTTGTTTGCTTGTATTTTAGAGAGTTCCATTCTGGCCTTCTCCTACCACTTGTCCATTCTGGCACTGGCTTCATGTTTTTCAGTATAGTTCAATGAAACAAACCTTAACCAAGAAACTGCTCTGGGGAACTTGTAAAGGAGGGATTCAAGGAGGAAGGCACAGCAGAATCTGCCCGCAGTCCAGTGGGGCAGGCAGGCAGATAACGACTGCGTGATGTGAAAAATACTGCAGTAGACAGGAATCCAGATGGTGCAGCAAAGGGGGGGAAAGGACAACTGATTTACTTGAGATCCACGAGAATAAACAGGGACCATCAGGGTGAGTGTGAGAGGCAGGAAGAGCTGAAACTGGAAAGGTTGTGTTCAGCGGGGCCTGCGGACCAAGCCGAGCTGTGATGGAGCACAGTCCGTGACAACAAGTTTGTACCTTATCCTTCAGCTGCTGACTCCTAAGTCATTGGAGTATGAATATCCCTTTTTAAATTAAGAAAAAAAAAATATTCAGGGACCTTCTAGGTGAAAATGGTTGTACTTTTAATATCTTATGACTAAGAAAATATGTATTAAAAAGATACAATGATACATGCCTTGAAATTAATTTATCTATTTACAGTCTCTCCAAGCATTGGTGAGGCCCTGTTCACAGCACAGGTGGCACTTGATGAGTAGAAGGCTCTGACGTGCCTGCCACGCATTGCCCTCGGCTCGCCCTCCACTCCCGGTGCCGAAGATGCCCAGTCCCTAAGAGCCGGGAACCATTAATGTTCCCTCATGGGAGTTTTAAGTAAGGCAGGGATCAGATAAATTTTCTGTTTTAAGAAGTTCTCGGTAGTACATATAAAAAATGGGGTCAGAGAAATCAGTTAGGAAGCTGTTTAATCCCAATGATAAAAGCTGTATGCAAAATTGTGTGTGTGTGTGTGTGTGTATAAGCCATGTACATTCCTTTCATTCTGTTTTCTTCCTATAAACACTGATGAAAGCTACTTTAAGAAAGTCCGTATTTTTAAAATATCTCTATTAAAATTAGTCTTTTAAAATAAAAGAGATTAAAACCAGGTGCATGAGTCATGTGCCTGACTCCCACCTACTCAGGAGGCCGAGGCAGGAGGATCACTTGAGCCCAGCAGTTGGAGGCCACCCTGGGCAACATAGTGAGACCCCATCTCTAAAAAAGTAAATAAATAAATAAATAAATAAAAGAGATTTTAAAATTCTGTTCCAATCCTTGATTTTCCTTAAAAAATCCCACATACTTTTGTTTTGGAAAAAGAATATATTATATAGGATAAGCCAAGTTTCCAAATGATTATGTGAATGTATTTATGATTCTTAAAGATTACTAGAACTAATTAAACATTAAGACATAACAATACATGTCCTTTGTAACTTGGGTGAGTTTTTCTCCTACTTTATCAAAATCACATCTGTTAGAATTAAAGACTACATGAAATTCTCTTGGATTTCCCATCATTTCTGGCCATTGCAAGAGAGAGATACGTACTTTCTATGTATCTTTGAAACACATCAATTTAAATCTGTTGAAACAACTATTTAGCCCTCTTTTCAGTTCAAGAGCTTTGAAGTTGGCCGAACGATGAATCCAGCCTGACTTCCTGTTTGGATGGACCAGGTTTCTTTCTTCTGCTGCCTATAGTTCAGGTTTACATTATCTATAATAATAAGTTTTTAGAAAAGTTTTTTGGTAGGATTTCGTAAGGATAATTTTGCTCCTCAAAGAACAATGACCTAAATTTGCTTACTTCATGCCTGCTGAAATACAAATGTCCAATAGATTGTTAATTGCTTTCTGAATACGGGAAATATACAAAGTGACAAACAGATAAAAGTATCAGATTTTATGATATATCTTGGTTATCTATTGTATCATCACCCTGAATACCAAAAAGCCAACAAACTTTGTAGTTCAGGTTTTGTTAAGCTTCCAGATGAGGGAGGATATAATAGGATCTATTCTCCACTCATAAATCCCCACCCATCCAGGCAAGAACAGACCCCTAATGTTTGCATTCTTTTAAGCAAGCCCTTGCCTAAAGTTCACCCCTTCCTAAAATTCAGCTCAACTGTTTAGCACATGTCGACCCTGCAGTAATGAATTGGCACAAGCCTAATTCTTATGATGATTAATGGAGCTCCTCAGATGCAGCCTATTATTCCGTCCAAAGTTAAAACAGTGATTCATCATTAATCACTAAAAGAAATGGGCTCGGTGATTCATAATTCTAAGCCAGCCCATTTCCTTAAGGGTCCTGTTTGCCCTTTGTTATTCCAGAAGTGGTGCAGTTCAGTCTTGTGCTAGCTGCATTCTGACATGCACATTTTCTGATTAATTTTCTTTAAAAAGTCACATAACCCAAGGATATTTACTTATAACCCCAAACCTCTGAAGAAGCATCCTTCTTTCAGATGCTAATAGTTTTCTAGATCCAACTGCCCTCAGTTTACCCAATTTAAAATATACAGTCTCACCCAAAAACTGAACAAATTAATCACAAATCAGTAATCCTCATGGCTACCGTTGGTCCTCAGCAAAGAACAGCACTTGGAGCAGGGCCATTTAGATTAAAATTTACTCCCCTTGGTCACCTTTTCACTCTTACCCCTCATTTACACCCAGATATTTGCCAGTGGCCAAGGAAGCACAGCAACACAAACAGTGCTTCACTCCCCCAGTCCTGGCCCAACATCACTTCAGGACCACTGACAAAGAACAGTATCACTGTTTTCTACATGAGACCTTACATTACATCATTTGCCATTTTCTCTAAAGCTGTCATCCTGTGTAAGTAATTTGATACTCCTCTACTTCACGTAAAGGAAATCATTACCACTATTGCTTGCATTTCCTGGTGGTGGGAGGCCATGAATAAAAACTAACAGTTTCACTTCTGTCACTACTGCCTTCCTCGTAGGGACCTCGGGGAGGTCATCTTGACCTCTAGAGCCACCTCTTTGTTTTCTCTATCCTTTTCCTTTTCCTCCTACTCCTCCAACTACTCTTTCCTCTTTCTCTTCCTACTCTCACTTATGTTTCTTCACCCTCTCACTTTCCCTTTTTCCCATTTTCCTAAGTTTTTGCCCCCTATGGGTTTGGCAGTAGATCCCAGGATGATAGTTCAACCCAGTGATGGCGTTTAGGAGTAAAAGGCTTGAGAGGGGCATGAAGCTTATCACTATGGTCCATGATATTCTTCAAGAAGTTATAAATTTCATCCAGGGCAATTAGGCAAGAACATAAGAACAGAGGATAAAAGGCATCCAGATTGAAAAAGAGGAAGTAAAACTATCTCTATTTATAGATGACATGACCTCATACATAAAAATCCCTATGGAATCCACTTGAATAAACTATTAGAACTAACAAATGAGTGCAACAAGTTGCAAGATACAAGATAAATATACAAAAATCAATTGTATTTCTATACCCAGCAATGAACAAACCAAAAATAAAATTAAGAATACAATTTCATTTATAATTACATCAACAAGAATAAAATTAAATTTAGCAACATAGGTATGAAACTCATACTCTGAAAACTATAAAATAGTGTTGATAATAATTAAAGAAAAAATAAACGAATCAAAAGGCATCCCATGTTCATGGATTGGAAGACTTAAGACTATCATTAAGATGGCAATACTCCTCAAATTGATCCACAAATTTAACGCAATCCCTATCAAAATCACAGCTTACTTCTTTGCAGAAATTGACAAGCTGATTAAATAATTCATATGAAAATTCAAGGGACACAAAATAGTCAAAACAGTCTTGAAAAGGAGGAACAAAAAAGTTGAAAGATTCACACTTCTCAATTTCAAAGCTTATTACAAAGCCACAGTAATCGAAACAATGTGGTACTGGCATAAAGACAGACATATTGATCAATGCAATAGATTGAGGATCTTAAAATAAGTCCTCACATGTATAATAATTGATTTTTGACAAGGGCATCAGGATAATGAAATGAGAAAAAATAGTCTTTCAACAAATGGTGCTGGAACAACAATGTAGATAATTAATCTACATAGGAAAAAAGTTAATTTGGGCCTCTATCTCACAGCATATAAAAAGTTAACTCAAAATAGATCAAAAATCTAAATGTGGAGCTTAAAAAACATATAAAACTTCTAGAAGAAAACTTAGAAGTAAATTATTGTAACCTGAGAATAGCTAATTGTTTCTTAACATGAGACCACAAGCAAGCAAGAAAAGAAAAGAAAAAAAAAGAAAAATAGATAAACTGGACATCATCAAAATTAAAACTTTTGTGTTTCAAAGGACACCACATAGTAAGCAAAAAGACAACTCGCAGAATTGGATAAAATTTTTGCAAATGACATATCTGATAAGAAATCTGTACCAAGAATATATATAAAATACAATCACAACTCAATAATAAAAAAACAACCTAATATTTTAAAAAGGGCAAAGGATCTAAATAGATATTTTTCCAAAGAAGATACACAAATGGCCAATATATACATAAAAAGATCAACATCAGTATCCATCAAGGAAATGCAAATTAAAACTACAGTGAGATACCACTTTACACCCACTAAGATGGCTAGAATCAAAAAAATGTTAGTGAGGATGTGAACAAATTGGAGCCCTCATACTCTACTAGTGGGAATGTAAATGGTGGGGCCACTTTGGAAAACGTCGTGCAGTTCCTCAAATGTTTAAATGTATATTTAAACATAAGATCATGTTATCATATCACCCAGCACTTTCACTTCTTATATATATACCAAAAAAAAATAAAACATATGCACACAAAAACATTTGTACACAAATGTTCATAGCAGCATTATTCATAATAGCCAAAAAATAAAAATAACCCACATGTCTATCAACTGATAAATGGGTAAATAAAATGTAGTATATTCATACAATGGACTATTCAACAATGAAAAGAAATGAAATACTAGTACATGCTACAACGTGGATCAACCTTGAACACATTATGTTAAGTGAAAGCAGTCAGTCAAAAGGACCATCTGTCTATATAAAGTATCCAGAATAGGCAAATCCACAGTCAGAAAATAAATTAGTGGTTCCCTAGGGCTGGCGGGTGGGGTGCCTAGTGAGAACAGTATATGGGAGATTGGGGAGTGATGGCTAAGGAGAATGAGGTTTCTTTTCAAGGTGATGAAATGTTCTAAAATTGACTATGGTGACAAATGCACAAATCTGTGAATACACTAAAAGGCATTGATTATACATGTAAATAGGTGAATTGTATATTATGTGAATTACATCTCAATTAAGCTGTTTTTTGAAAAAAATAAAAAAAAATAAAAAAAGTCATGACTTGGAAGTTATAAACCTTCAAAGCTTTTGCAGAGAAGACAAAGAAAAGAGTACTGAAAAATATTAGGACAGTATTTGAAGTTCTAATGTAATTTCGAGTGCTGGGATTTACTCACTACTTTAGACCAGTCACTCACTTTATTTATATTACTTTTGTCTGTTCCATAATAGTGATTAACAGCTCAAAAGGCCCATGCCTCATAATGCATTGAGAGTCACGATTCTTGTCATTGGTAGCCATCGTCACTGTCATTATGCAAGTTGTCCTATCTACAGAAAATATTCAGAAGTCCATATTTCCATTTAAATTCTGTTATTCTAAAGAAACATTTCAGAAATGGCCCTTTACTCAGGTATGAAATAAATTCAACTTGAATTATCCATGCACATGCAGTGAGATTCAACAGGATTAACACCTTTGTTGAGTGAAAAAAGAGGTGGAAGATGGTGTCTCCCGTGTTTCATCAGTGTCCCTAATTCTAGCGTTCTAGTTTATCACTCTCTATTCTTTGGATTTCTATTAGTCTTATTGTCTGCATTCTGGAGTGGCAGTAACTACACATCCTATTATATTGCTATTTTTTTAAAATATATTCTGCAGATTACAGTTCACCTGAGGACTAGGACCATTTCTGGTATGTCTTTGCATCCCCAGTAGCCCAGAATAGTAGCTCGCACATGTTGAAAATTCAATAAGTGTCTGCTGCTGCTACTGCTGCTGAAAATTATGTCAATCCTAATAAACTTTCAGCACATAGATAATCCTTGAAAGTTTAGTCCCAGTGACCACCTCAACAAACTCTAATCTTTCAGACCCACCCTCTATGTGGTCTTCAAGAGATATTTTTGGAAAATTTCTCTGAGTCATTTAAGCAAATTTACCCTGACTACACTTTGTAAATATCTCGACGATTACTCATCACTATATATTAGACAATAATTGTTTGCTTCCTTGTTTATCTTTGTTCTCTCATTGCAAACTCCTGAAAGACTAGCATTGTATCTTATGCACCTTAGAATTACTGATACCCAGTCAATGACTGGTATATAACAAAAACTCAAAAAGTGCTTGTTGAATAAATGCATGAATGTTAAGTAAAGACAAAGGCCCAAGAAGAGCCATGACTTCCCATTGAATTTGCTGCTCTGCCTTTGACCCTGGGTCCCAGGCTTTCAGTGGCTCTGAGAACATTAACTCTCCTTTTCCATGCCCATCCAGATCACAGAGTGGCCCCTCCTCTAACTCCACTAAAGCGACAGTGAAGTCCATGTGAAACTAGCCTGCATTCAAGTGAAACCAAGGAGAAAAGGTTGTTTGTCAAACTTAAAAGACAGATGTTAGCACTTCTCAGTTTCAAACTGAATCCTAACCCTTGTGAAGTTCAAGTTTCATTTCTGCTTAGCCAAATGGAATTTCCTGATTCTATGTAAGAAAAGTTTAAGGGTCCATATTAGTTGATGTTGAGGACTCTAAGGGTTCTAACCCGATTTTATTTTAGTTATTAATAGGCACCTCTTTTTTCCCTTAAAGAGCATAAGTTTTACATTTCAATAAAAGAAATATCTTTGTTTTTGGCAAAATGTTCAGTATGTTGCACCACACTGATATTCAAAAGACAGGTAGAGACAATTCCCAAGACCCAAATGTTACTAGGTTTCACTCACAGGAGGAGGGAATGTTCAGAGAGGCAGACCGGGGGTGGAATATGAGCAGGCTCTGTTCTCTACCCAACTCTGACTCATGCAACCTTAAGGAAGTTGCTAAAATCCTCTGTGCCTCTATGAACCTGCCTGGAAAATGGGTTAATCATCTTGCCTCCAATCTGCCTCCCAGGGGTGTTGCAAGGATTAATGAGTTAATAATGCTTGAAGAACACTTTGAGCTTTGGATGAAAGTGATACGTGAGAACAAAGTGTGATGGTTATTATGCATAATTAAAAGCTCTAGCAGAAATGTCGGTCTGGGTTAACCCTCAATGCCACAACCAGAACTCAGACATATCATGGAGCCAGTATTCAAATATATATCATTTTCCCTAGCAGGGAATTTTAACATGATAACATGATTATGATAAAGTACCTTGTTTCATGAACAGAGCCCTCATAATCATTGTGGGTAAACTTACAGTTCCATTATTATTATCCTGAGATCATGGTTATTGCCTCCACTCCAGGCTTATGTAAACCATGAGGGTGATTCTCACCCACCACACTGTGAGCTCTTTTGAACTAGACTTTTTGGAAGAATTTTTAAGGACATCAAATAAGATCCGCCACCCCCAAACCGTTCTCACACGTGGTAATCATGGATTCTCGAAGTTCCCTTAATAGATGACAAACCCTTTTCAATTATAAAGACTTAAAATACAAATACTACTCTGAGTGGTGAAGCAGAGTACTCAGCCTGCAGATTAGGTCCACACTGACATAAATGATAGCAGATCCCACCCTCCGCCCAGCACAGGTTTAATGCAGAGGCGAGAACAAATGACCTTGAATTCGGTAGTGGAGATGGGGTTCTCCAAAAGAGAAGGGACTCGGTGCCAAAAGGAGAGACTCAAAGCCCAACCGCAGACACAGCTCCTTCCCAACTTCACATATATAGTAGTCTGCAAAATAGAGAACTCTTCTTCCACCAGGAATCAGCCCTGTAGAAATGTACAAGCAACACGTACCAGAGACTCTCAGGAGTGAAATAGCGACCGTGCTGTCTTTGCTAGTTTCTGAGAGCAAAAAGGCACAGACCATGAGAGCTCATCAAATGTAATCTCACTGACTCACCAGAGTTCTCCCAAATGACCATATAGGCTGTGTTTTTAATAGCAACCTCGGAGCACTTCTAACGCCTAAAGTGCTCTTTATGCTGGTCAAGTTGATGTCTGAGGTGGAGAGAACATTACGGAGGTTCGCAGAATTCTGCAGGGTCCACGCGGGTCTGCCACGGACACGGAAAAACAACCGTACAGTGCCGGGTCGCCGATGGAGAGGGCCAACAACGAACGGTCACATCCAGAGAAGCGGGCGGCCAGGTGCTTAGGGGCGTCGGGATCACGTGCATGAGGCGAGGCAAAGGGAACAGGAGCTCTTCCGCCTAAAAAGCAAAACCTTGGCAGCTGCGATGACCGTCGTCATAAGGTGAAGCGCTGCCCTGTGAGAGAGGGAATGCATTTTCTCTGCGTCATTCCAAAGCGCAGATCCAGGCTCCACGCCCGGCGCTGGGACACCCTTAGTCCGATAAAAGGGCACACGTTCTAACAGCGCTGGCCCAGGGCGCAGGGGGCCGGCAGCCGTCCGCTCCCTAAACTCCAGCAGAGACTACTGAGTGTGATTTAAGTTGCGTTAAGTGACATTTTAGGGTGAGAAGCATTATTGACTCACGTTTTGATATGGGGGACAAAAAATTAAAGTGTGACAAGTTTGCATGACCAGTTCAGACAGCGTTACTAGTAAATTAGTCTGTCACGGATCCTCTTTCAATATTTATGTCTCGTTTACTATAAATGGACCTTAGAGAATCTAGAGATTCATTATAAAGAATAATTTTTTTCCTACGGAATATGGGCTTTTCTTTCTGTATTCTAAAACAAAATCAAGACATTCAGACTAACACAGATCCTGATCTTCTGAGTCCCATGGAGACGGCGCAGGAAAGAAAAACAGTGAAATGTGAGCTGGAGACGACACACAGATGTCGTTGGCTGTGCGCCTCCCCACCGTCTCCTGCAGGTGGCAGCATTTATTTATCGCTGTCGCATCCACGGTCAATGGCGGCTGGAGGGCGACCGGGTGGAGTGAGTTTGAGTTGGACTGCTTCAATTTTCAGAACATCGAGCATAATCAATTAAAATCTTAATATCATTAGGTAAGTGCCTTTGGTGGGGAAAAAAAAAAAATACGTGGAATTCAGTTCCGCCTGGCGAAAGGGGAAGCGGCCTATTGATCATACTCAAGGTCATAGCCAATCAGACTTGGCAGCATGATCACATTTCCTTACCTCCATCACACATTGAACCCTTTATTTTTGCTCTGTTGAAATCCACATGAATGCAATAAAAGCTGTTGTCTACTATCCTTTTTTTCATTCCTAGGTAGTTTTTAGAAAGAAACCGATGAAGTAGCTAATGCTGCCCGGTGAAAATTCAGAAAAGCTGTGAATTGTGTCTACAAACTGAAATCAGGAAATTGGAGTAATGTTGCTTTTTTTAAACTAGGAAAAAAGATATCTGAGTAATGGAATAAATTTCTTAAGGCATTAAAAATAAAGAGGCAGGTGTGCCTTGAAACACCAAACATTCTGATCCCTATGCTTGGGGTGTCTCTGAGAATTGGCTGATGTGAAGTCCCACCATTGGCCAGAGAACAGAGCAAGAGAGTCGCCAATTGCCATTAGGTTCAGTCTTTTGGAAAACTCAAAATACACAGTTGTGTAAGACCCTCCAGGGCAAGCATTCTCAACCCAGTCTCAACCAGTAGGTCGCCTGCCTTACCCTGGGGTGGCCAAGGAGGGCTGCCCACACCCCTCCCCGTTCCAGGGACGTACTATGAGCTCTCAGGCTTTGCTCTGGGACATTGCTGCCTCACCCCCTCGCCCCTGGCCCAAGGTCTCAATCGGTTGGGAGAATAAGAAATGCCCCACTTCTTTGACAAGCTGCTGGCCCTTGCTCTGGGGTCAGAAAGCCCCACTCCCACTCCTTGGGGGATTTCCAAACCTTATTGTTTGTCTGATTTCCTGAAACCTTCCTTCTGCCCCTAAAAACCAAAAGCTGTTTTGCATAAGTTGTTTTTTTCTTCTTTAATTAAAGAAAAATTGATTAACTTTTGTTTTGAAAATTTCGCAGCTCACCTAGAAATCACAGCAGAGACCAGGGTAGTGCAGTCAGTTCCCAGAGTGACTTCTTTCAAAATTTGATGGTAAATATGTTATAAATATGAAAGGAGATAGAGACATACCCAGTATTTAAAAACATGTCCTTTCAAGATATTAACTAATGCCTAAATATATTACTGGAAACATATTATAGAACAATTACTGGATTTACATTGAAAATGTGGCTTTTAAAAGTCTGGTTTTCCAGGTGCATAGCCCTGGAAAAGTTTCTATGTTAGTCTGCTAAGGCTGCCATAACAAAGTGCAATAGTCTGGGTGGCTTAAACAACAGAATTTTATTTTCTCACAGTTTTAGAGGTTAGAAGTCCAAGATAAAGGTGTCAACAGGGTTGGTTTCTCTGAGGCCTCTCTCTTCTGCTCATAGATGGCCACCTTCTCCCTGTGCCTGCGGGAGGTCTCCCCTCTGTCTGTATGCGTGTGTCCTAATCTCCTTTTTATAAGGAGATTGGACTAGGGTCCACCCATATGACCTCATTTTACCATGATTACCTCTTTAAAGACCCTGTCTCCAAACACAGTCCCATTCTGAGGTCCTGGAAATTAGGGCTTCAACTTGTGAATTTGGTGGGAGCACACAATTCAACCCATAACTGTTACCCAACCTCTTGAGCCTATTTACTCATGTATCAAAAGGAAAAGATAATATTATATTAACAGTCTCACTGTTTTTCTGAGGATAAATTGATGCAATGTTATAAAGCACTTAGCACTGTATGGAGAGCTTAGGGAATACTAGCTGTGGTCTTCGTCATCACCAACAAGGTAACTTTAAGAGGACAATACACATGTGTACACCCAGCATCAATGTTCTGCATCCTTGAGTCAGAACCACAGTGCTGGGAGGGACGGGCAAGGGAAAGAAGAGAAACAAAAACACGATTTCCACCCTCCCTCTCCTGTTTCCTGTGCACTGATATCTCAGAGCAGAGACTGCCGGGACCACAGGAGATTCCAGCAGAAGAGAGTCCATTCACTGGTCTAATTCTGAGGGCTCTAACCAAACTTGATCTCAGAATGAAGGCAAGAAAAGAGGGATGCATTTTCTTCCCCTCGAACAAATGCCCGGCTGTGCACAGTTGAGCCTGAGGCTTCTGGTCCTGCCCCTGGAGCTGGTAGTGAAGCCGAAAACAGGCAACGGAAAAACCCCACGGTTCCCAGGCACATTGTCTGGGATGAAGTTTTAAATTCAGACCTCTCCTAGCAGAGACAAAGGCTGGCCTGTCTGTCCCCGCTTCTCCAGGGAAAACAGCACGGCCATTAACCCAGTCACCCTAGTAGTTGTGACACCTGATGCTGGCACTGCAGCTAGCTGCTGAAACAGCGCTGCTAAGGTAGCCAGAGAGCCCGACCGCGGTGCACAAACGCAGTGAGTTCTTGCTGGGGGGAGGGGGTCCGAGAAAAAGCAGCCAAGCATGTGTGTTCCAGAAAGAAAAGTAAAGGAAGCTCAGCTTAGTGCCTCACTATTTTCTCCTTCGCCAAGCCTTCTCACCGGTGCTTGCTTTTAATTTACGACATGCAGTACTAAAGGAACTGTCTATAGATTTAACATTGACATTTCCTTCGTGCCGTAATCCTCTGAATCCCATTTGCTGTAAATTTCTGCAGAATGACAGAAAATGACTTTTTCTCAATTAGCGAGCACATTATAATGAGCTATCTTTTTCCAATATTTAGGGAAGACTTGAATGAGCAGTTTTGGGTCCCCAAACTCACCTCATTTGGCCTGTGTCCGGGAAGAATGTTACAGCTATAGAGGCTGGGTTACAAATTGTCACACTACCCATTGTTATGAAAAGTGCTCATGGAGAATGGCTCTAATCGCATGATTTTTCCCACACAGACAACTCAGGCTAAAATAAAGTGTAGGGGAAAGATTTTTGTGTGGCTTAATATACTAATTTCGATAGGGTCAGTCGTTTTTCTGTTTTATTGGTATGTTTCATGAAGTTGTATGTAGTTGTCCTTTATACAGTAAGGTATAAACAGAAGAAAAAATATATTCCTGGCACCCAATAAAAGGTTTTTGAGATTCCGCATGAAGAAAGGAAAGGAAAAGAGAGAGCCAGATGTTTTAGAATGAGAGATTTGCCTAGTGAACGCTTCCCATTGTGCAGAGAGGAGCTAACGTATTTCTGTCTCACCTTACACAGCCGCACTGGCTGGGGTGTGTATTGTCTGTGCACTTCTCCCGTGGTCATGATTTCTGCTGCAGCCCTGCTCCCATTGTGTCACTTTGGCTTCCAGTCTCTGCAATACCACTTAGGAAGTAAAATAATAGCCTCCCAAAGGTATTCAAGTCCTAACCCCTGAAAACTGTGAATATGTTATTATACATGACAAAGGGGAATTAATGGTGCAGATGTAATTAAGGCTGCCTATCAGCTGACCTCAAAATGTTAGGTAGATAGTGAGGGATTCTGGATCTTCTAGGGACGAAAGTGGGTGCTGTTGCCTTGGTGCAATTGCCCCACCTGGGAAGAAGGACAAGGGTGGGCCCCAGACCCCCATCTTGCTCCTGTCCCACCCTAATCCTGTCCCGAGTGACTGCCAAACCTGGGGGAGGAGGGACTACCCTATGAATTGGCCAATCATAACTTAGCACACCAGCTGCAAAAGAATACAGAGGACTCTAGCCCATGAGCCAAGCAGCATAGGTACCATACAGTCCGGAAATTGACCTAGAACAACCTGCATGCATAGTTTAAGACTCAGGTCATGCAACTCCCAACTGTCCAATCAAAATGGTTCTATGGTAATGTCTGAGCCACAGGGAGGTCCCAATCCGGCACTGTAAAACAAGTCACAAACCATAACCAAACTCTCTTTCCCTGCTGCGACAAGGGGTCCGGTCGTCATCTGTGAAGTATGTATCTTGCTCTGTCAACCTGTATCTTGCTCTTGCCCTGTAATCCTATCTTGCTCCCCCTCAATAAATTTCACCTCATGCTTGCCTTACTTTGGTGTGTCTGGTCATTCTTCGGCCATGAGCACACCAAGAACCAAGAACATAGAACGAGACTAAATCTGACAAAAATAGGAAAATTATCCTGGATTATTCAGGTAATTACAAGGGTCCTTCAATGTGAAAGAGGAGGCAGAAGAGTCTGTTTCAGAGTGATGTGAGGGGAACAAGACTTAACCGGTGATTGCGGGCCTTGAAGACAGAGAAGGGGCCATGAGCCCAGAAAGCCTCTCAAGGCTGAAAAATGAGAGAAAACAGATTCTCTGCTAGAGCCTCCGAAAAGAAAGAAAACCCTGCAGACACCTTGATTTTAGCCCAGGGAGACCCAGGTTGAACTTCTGATCTCCAGAACTATATTACAAAAAAATTGTATTGTTTTAAGTCACTAAGTTTATGGTAACGTGTTACAGCAGCCATAGAAACTAAGACAGCACCTCTTCCTATACAAGTCTGGTTTCCTGACTGCACTGTGCTTCATACAGGTACCATAAATGCAAACTGGTAATTAATTAAAAAGCTCAAATGCTAAGGGGAAAAAAGCTAGCTCATAAATTAGTTGTCTCTATAACATAAGATACTACAATGTCTAAATATAATTTTCAAATGGAAACCATTAACAATTCTTTTCCAGTTAAAGAATCCACATCCCTATATTAAATGTAAATGAGTTAAATGCTGTATGCTTGACATCTCTTATCAATCAAACAAAAGAAGAAAGTAAATGTGAGGTTGAAGACCACAGTCTAAACAATTTCTGAACTCCCTAAAATCGGAAGCTCACACATTTTACTCATGTCTTGCCAGATCTGTCCAAACTTGTTCTAAATAATCAGTGCCCCCATCAAAGACACACCTCACATGTTTCAACCATGGCATTTTTTCCTATCGGGATTTCATAAGAATATTAATAACGTGTTCTTCCTGCCATTTTGTTAAAGGTCAGTTTATATGGCATTGTTAGTTTCTTTCCTAAAAGGCCTTATATCTTCTAGAGAGAGGTGTTTTTTAGTGAGGTTAATTTACATCTTTAGTAAAAGCTGAGGTATTGTACTCCAGGTAGTGTCTGCTAAATTAGAGAACATTTGTTTTATAAAGGCCTTTAAGTAGCTCAGATTCTTTGTAGTTTGTATAAAGACATTATTTTGTTTGAGAAAAGGAAAATTCACCAGTTATAATAAAATAGTTCACCTAGGAAATAAAATCTACTCCCTCATTCATTTTCATGTAACTGCTCCAGCTACTGCTCTTGAGCCTGTAAGAGCATTGCAGGACCTGGGGCCAATAGGTAGTGGAATTTGTTTCCTATTGCTGCTATAACAAATCCTCACAAGCTCAGTAGCTTAACTCAGTGCAAATGTGCTATCTTATAGTTCTAGAAGTCAGAAGAGCAAAATGAGTCTTCTAGGACTAAAATCAAGGTGTCACGGGACTGGCTATTTCTGAAGGCTCCAGGAGAGAGTCTGTTTTTGTCTCTCTCACCTTCTAGCAACTACTGGCCTTCCTTGGCTCTTGGCCACATCACTTCAATCTCTGAGTTGCGTGACCTTCTCCTCTGTCTCTGCCTCCTCCTACTTCCTCTTATAAGGGCCACCGTGATTAAATCAGGCCCACCTGGACAATCCAGGGCAACCTGCGCATGCCATAGTCTTTAACTTAGCCACGTCCGCAAAGTCCCTTTTGCCTTGTGGGGTAACAGTCACAGATTTCAGGGATTAGGATGTGAACGTATTTGGAGGATCATTATACAGCCTACCACAGTCTACCCTCTGCCCCTCAAAGATTCACACCCATCCCACAAGCAAAATACATTCTTCCTCCATGCCAAGGTCCCTAAAATCTTAACCCATTAATGCTTCAAGTCCAAAATCTCATTTTTTTAATCAGCTAAAAGGTCCCAATTCTCATCATCTAAATCAGGTATAGGTGAATCTCTGCACATATACATCCTGGGAGACAATCCTTCTCTGTGAACCTGTAAAATTGGAAAACAAGTTCTATGCTCCAACAAGCAATGGTGGGATAGGCACAGGATAACAGTTATAGACATTGCTTTTCAAAATGAGTTAAAATGAAAGGAGAAAAGGAGTCTGTGGTCCAACCACTTCCAAATGCTGCCAGGCAAACTCCATTATGTTTCAGGGCCTGGGAATGATTCTCTGCAGCCCTTGGACTGCTCCACACTCAGAGTTACCTGTTGCTTAACAGGTAGCACATGTTTGCAGCTGAGTCATTTCATCAGCCTCTTTCCTGCCTGTAGAGTTTTAGGAGTCCGACAGCATGCTTTCATTCTGTCCTCTCTCGGTCATTTACAATGCAGGCAGACAGTGTTTCTGCTGGCGTACGTTCTCAAGAACCTTGTGGGCCATTATTCAGCATAGCACAGATAGCATGGACAAGATAATTAATAAAGGGAAGTCGATGTGACTTCTAAAGGATGGGCTTGACTGTGTTATAAAGCACTGTGTACACAGAACGCAATAATTCAAAGTTCTTAAAAGTGTGTTTAAGGCATGTCAGTTCTTTAAATCTCAAGTTATACACTGGAACATGATATTATCTGAAAGACCTTTCAACTGTGATATATCTCCTTACAAGAAAATGTCAAAATGAGTGCTACAAAGTAAAACTGTGCTGCCCAGAGGATGCTGATGACAACTTGAGAATAATCAAAAAAACGAGGCAGGTGCTCAAACAACAGCAGGAGGTATTAGAGAGAACTTTGTCATAGCAAACCGAACTAGTATCAGGATGGCAAATGACATCATAGAACCTACTTACTGGGAGAGTCTGTGTCTTTTTATTTTTTTATTTCAGTATATTACGGGGGTATAAATATTTCAGTTACGTATATTGTCTTTGCCCCACCCAAGTCAGAGCTTCAAGTGTGTCTGTCCCCTGGATGGTGTGCACCACACCCATTAGGTGTGTATATACCCATCCCCTCCCATCTGGGAGATTCTTAATAACCTCTTTTGAAAGTAACGACACTAAGGACTTTACTTCCTGAGTTAGAGTGCCCATTGTTGGCAAGTTGAACACCAAAGAAGCAAAAATCAAACCATCCTCTCACTTCCCATCTACTCACTCAGCTACAGGAAAAAAATGAACCAAGTAGAGACTCCCAGTGTGTGGTCAGCAGGGTACCACATAGGTCTGCTCTGGCGGTAAAGGCGGAAGGAATAGCCACGTCACGGGGCCACATGTGTCCCTGAACCTGCAGGGACATTTTTGACTAACCCCAAAATTAGGTTGACTTTGTCCCATAAGAATTTGTCACACACTTTTGTAAACCACATGTTGGGTGGAATAGAAATTACAGACAAATAGAGTGACCCATCTATCCTGCCTTTCCATCTGATTTCTGCAATTCAGAAATTTGATTAAATTATAGAAGTGAATTAATTTATGACAATGAATAACAGCTCATTAGCAATCACAAAAATGCAAGTTAGAACCACAATGAGATATCATATTAAACTCACTAGATTGGCAAGTATTTTAAAAGTCTGACCATACCAAAGACCGCTTGGAATGTGTAACAATGGGAATTCTTCGTATGGGATGTGAGACTTGGAATTTGATTCAACTACTTTGGAAAAAGATTTGGTAGAAATTAAAAATTGATACCATAAACCCAGCAATCTGAGTCCTGGGAATATACCCTAAGTAAACCCTTGCATATGAGGCCTTCTAAGCATGTTTAAAACAGTGTTGTATATAACATAAAAATGCTAATAATCCAAGTATCTGTTAATAGGAAAATCAGTAATTATATTGCTGTATATTGACACAATGGAGAAATGTACAGCAGTGGATACAAACAAATTATAGCTACATGCTTCAGTGTGGATGAATCTTAGTCATATTGAGTGAAATATGCAAGCCATAGAAAGATACAAACATATAGTTAGATACCATTTAATAAAGTTCAAGTCAAGCAAAACAAAACACATTACAGAATACTAGCGTATGTAATAGATTTGTAAAAAAAATTAAGTAATGAAGGAAGGCAATGAAAATAAACCAAATATCAGGATGTTGGTTGACTTGGGGCAGGAAGAAAGTTGAAGTTGGGGAAGGCCACAGGAAACTTTAAGGGTTTTAGGAATGTCTATTTCTTCAGTCAAATGGTGAGCCTATGGGGCTCATTAAATAATGTACGTGTATCTTACATATTTTTTAAGTGTAACTGGGACTCAAGATAAAATTGAGAGATTCTGGAGCTCCCCGGTTGGTGAACTCATCTGTGTGCTGGGAGGGTGGTGCACCCAGACAGGGCGTGGAAGCTCTGTGCCTCCCCGCCACCCATACCTTGTCCTACAAGTCTCTTCCATTTAGCCGTTCCTGAGTTGTAGCCTTTATAATAAATCAGTAAACATAAAAAAGAAAAATTAAAAAATTCTCCCACCATCCTTTTAAAATGAGTTCATGGAGTATCCCTTGCCCTCCCAACCCCAGATTAAAATGGCAGCAAGCCCCATGGCTTTGCTTGTCACAACTACGTAATAGAAATTCCCACGGTCATCTTGTGTGTCTTCAATCTCCATTCAGCGCTGAGATCTGACTTTCCGCTTCCCCCGCCAGGCACATCATAGCTCCCCACCTGAGGCCTGCTCCTCCTCTCTGCACCCTCTTCCACCACCAGCCCCTGCAGTTCCTGCCAAATTCTCTTCTTGAGTTGAGTCAGAGCATGAGGAAGGAGAAGAGAAGTAGAAACGGAGTGATCTCTCTTGATGGGAAGGACTAGAAACTGGTTTTGGGATCTCTGGACATGGCAAATTCTAGAACTGACTCCCTCATTGATCCTTTTGAGGGTCCTGCGAGAACCCATCAGTGACACCCACGTGCTAGACCACGCATTTTGCTTTGATGTCTCTCCCTGGGTTCCCAGCGGTCCACTGCAGGCGGATCCTGTTGGTGCCCACGTCTGCTCAGCAGGACCCACGCATGTCCCTGTGGCCCCAATCCACTCCCCTCTGTCCAGCCCCAGAGCAGCTCACTGGCCCGGTCTCTTGCCTCTCGGTCTCCGGGCTGCAGGGTGAGGGTCAGTCTGTACCTGCTGAAAGGTTCCTCACCCCAAGCTTCAGAGCTGACACCTTCTCCCTCTCCTTCTTGGCGAAGGGTTGGATGAAGAAATCACAGACTAGCTTTCACCAAGGAAATCAAGTTCAAAACTTCCCACGAGTCTCGACTCTCCCATTTGTAAACATTTTCTGAATGAGGGACCCCTGGATGCAGGACCCAGAGGTGACTGTTTCTTGGTTATTTCCTTTAAAAAGTTGCATCTTGAGTATCTGTTTCTCAACTTGTGTTGGTATTTGGTATCATTACACATTAGTGCTTCAGGCAAATATCCCAATGTAATATCTTTTGATGTGTGTTTTCAAACAGTTCATTGCTCACGTGGAAGGGAACAGCCTCCTGACAGGCGGCAAAACCCACCTGCCTCCGCTGGCTTCTCCCTCCCAGACCAGCCTGCACAGGCTCAGCCCCTGGGGCTCGTGGACATCTGTCCTGTTCCTGCCTGTGCCGCTTCTCCTCCACGGTGTCAGACCAGTATGCCACTGTCCTGCACACAAAACAACTTTCAACCTGGCTTATGAAACGGGGATAGTATTACCTGCTTCTCTGTGGCGAGCATTTGGCAGATACAGAAGTGAAAATACCGCACAAGAACAATTTGTCTTTACTGTTATGATTACAGCACTTCCTTGACAACCTCGGAGGTTACACTCCCGAAAATAACCTTGGAAGTGTTAGATAGTGAGGGACCTCTGGCTGTCATGGGGACAAAGGTCAGCACCCCAAGCAATTGCCCCACCAGGGAAGGAAGGAACGCCCTGCCAATCTGCCAGTCATAACTCAGTGCCAACTGCAAAAGAATGCGGAGGATTCCCCAGCCCATGGGCCATGCAGCACAGGCACAGTAGAGTCTGGAAGGTGACCTACAGCAACCTGGATCTAATTACCATGTCATTAGCTTAAATCTACATTGTGGTTCATCCAGAAATGGGCTTTCAGAGAGGCTCATGGGGGATCCACATGCACTGTAAGACTCAGGTCATATAATTCCCAACTGTCCATCAAAGTGGTTCCATGAAGATGTCTGAACCATGGAGAGGTCCCTATCTGGATACTATAAAACAAGTCCCAGACTATAACCAAGCTTTCCTTTGCTATGATGAGGGGTCCAGTAGTCATCTATGGCATATGCATCTTGCTCTTGGTCTATAATTCTGTCTTGCTCCCGCTCAATAAATTTCACCTCGTGCTTGCCTTACTTTGGTGTGTCTGGTCATTCTTTGGCCAAGAGCAAACCAAGAACTAAGGACACAGAATGGGATTGTCAAACCTGACGTAAGGACACTGACGATCTCTTCATTGACAAATCTAGTGAACAATTTTTTCTATTCATCTCTTTTTAATGTCTGCATTATCTTGTGTTATTGACCATTCCCCCATCGTCTTTGTATTTCTCTGTAGGAGCCATATAGTAATAATGATTAGCAAAATTACAATAATAATTATAAATTATGTAATATATAAATTATGTAATGTAATATATAATTATGTAATATAATAATAACATTATTACCACTTTTATTCTTGATGCTGCAAAGTGCTGGTTGTCCTTTTACTTTCAGGTCAATTTTCTTCATCTTCTACATCTACTCTCCTTAGACATTTTCCAATTTACTTAGCCTGGAAATTTTCAAGTCACTTTGACTGACCCTTTGCTCTCTCTCTTTCCCCTCTTGTTTAGTAAGCTAACAAATCTTTCAAGTTTTCCTGTGCAGTGTCTTCCCCCTCACCTTTTCCTTCTCATTGCCACTGCTCTAATCTATTAATACATCTTCATTGCTTCATGTCTGGACTGTTGCCTCCCCATGCCCCTCCTCCCAGTGCAGCCTACACTGCAAGAATGAGTTCTCCAAAATAACTACGTGAACATTATCTTTTGTGTCACAAGCCATTTTTTACTGATGGGTGACATTTTGAGCTTTGTCATCTGTATCTCATATTACTTCCTGCTGCTCCCTTATATGAATGCCATGCTTCAGCCAAACATGCCATGGATGCTCTTTAAATTTTTAATTTCTTTTCTTCCCTCCCATACTCACCTTCCTTCTCCTTCTTTTTCTCCTCCTCCTTCTCTTTCTCCTTCTCCCTTTCTTTCTCCTTTATGCCATTCACTGATTTACCCTACAACCATAAATGAAGTCCTTACCATGGGCAAGACATTGTATAAGTCCTGGAGATATACAAACTCCTTCTGGACTCTAGACTAGTAAGTGAGACTAACATGTAAAAAAAATTACGTTAATATGATAAATGATATAATCGAGGTCTGCTTAAAGAGTTTTTGGAATGTAGAGAGCTAACAACCAATGCTGATTGGTGGTGTCAGAAAGGGTCCTACCAAGAATATGATCCTTCAGCTGAAAGTTGAAACCTAATAGTTCCAGGTAAACAAGAGATCATTCCAGTTATAGGGGACAGCCTACAGTTATAAGAAATCATGATAAAATTTGAAGATTGCTAGATATCAAAACAGCTGCATATAAGGGGATATGAGAAAGAAAAGGTAGGCAGATGTGCAGATGATAGAACTTGTATTCTCTCATACTGTGGTAGGTGAAGTGAAGGGGAGGCATGGATGCATTTACATAGGGAATGACACAATCTTGTTTGTAATTTAGAAATCTTACTCTGGCTCTAGTTTGGAGGATGAAAGGGGACTGGGAAGCTGGAGGAGGAGACTAATAGGATTCTATTGCACTCGTTTACCCAAAAGATATCTGGGCCTGAACTAAATCAGTGAAGGTTGAGAAATGGAGTGGAATAAGAGATATTTAGGATTCCTAGGACTTTAGGACTGAATGGGTCCTGGGGAAAATGGAAATGAAGGACCTGCAATAAAGATCTGGACATTATTGTATAGGGGGCAGTTGAAGCTATAGGAGGACTTGAGATCGCCCTGGAAAGAAAAGCTGAGGACAGAATTTCACTTCTAAAGAAATAATCTTCTTTTTTCTCTTCACTGCAATTACAACCCTTTAGTCAAACTCTTAGCTGGATGCCAATATTTAGGGCAGATATAAAAATAGAGCTGCTCACACAGAAGCTTAGCCCACTTGACCTCCCTCTTATCTCACCCCATCTGTGGCTGGGGCACTAGAGGACAACCACTGCATAGCATGTGATAGAGAAGGAATAGGGGTGGGAGGAATGATATTTACTGAGCAACTTTTTTGTCCCAAGTACTGGTCTAGGTACTTCTCGTGAATGAGTTATGATTATGATTGATGATCCTGGGGAAGATGGCCGGAATCAGTAATTTCTCCTTTCGAAGATACTAAAAATTATTGCCAGGCAAATCCTTCTTAAAGCACTTTAAAAAATCCTCCATTCCACTTGGAACTGGCCTATGTGCTTTTTAAACAACAAAAAAACATAGAGATGTTAAACCTGTTATACAAAATTGGTTGCTAGAAGCTATTTGACTCCAGAAATGTAGTTCTATTCATGCACGCTTTTCAAAAAATCTCTCCTGAAAATATAGATGTTCCAGGTAACTACTGGTAATAATACCTATGAGGAATTATTTTGCCAGGTTCTTTTAGCACATCTGAAAAATTCATTTTATTCTCTCGCTCTTTTTTATTTTTATGGGCCATAAATGATACATTATAAATGATTCTTAGCTATGTATTGTGCTTAATTTTCAAACATTTTTTCTACTGATGTCTCTAGAAGTTTTTGAGAATTAAACACCACAGAAATGTGTTTGGTAGACTTCAACAAGTAAACTATTAATCATCCTGGTATATATTTTTAAATTTTTTCTTAATTTGTGTTAGTGCATGCTAATACAAATCTGTATTATATTTATTGCAGTACTGGAGTCTCCTTGGCTTTGCATTGCTTTGCTTTACCTGAATATAGTAGCAAATCTTTAAAATAAAAATTCCTGAAGAAATTGATTCATTCTGTGTGCTGTTTTAAATTAATTATAATTTTAAATCCATCATTTACATGAAGCAGTTTATTTTATATTTTGTTTCTCTGTTGTGAATATATGATTAGACTTTTATGGGTTTTCCTATGAAAATTATGTTTGTAATTTTTATAAGAATAATATATTGTATCTTTGTAAGATCTTATATTAAGTCATGGACAAAGCTTCTTTGTAAACATACTACATGCTCAGATATTATAATGCATATAAATTCATAGAAATAAAGAGTTAAATTTTCATTTTCTAAATTAACATTTTTAAAACATGGCTTTCAGAATTTCTATATCTGAGGAAATGCCCTTCTATTGTGATAGGAAATGAAAGTATTTTTAAATAAATCTTTCACATGGAAATTTAATTATTCATGTTTTGATGGGTTGTTTTGTAAATAAAATATTTTTCATAGTAAAGAAAGACAAATAATAAGCCCACAACAATGCATTAAAGGCTTTAGGGCTATTTAATCAGAGCAACAAAGGACCTAAGAATTTTTTTTTTCTGGTGAGGTATTTAATGGACTGCCATTGCTCTCTTCATTACTGAGTTTATTGTGACCTGAATTAGGAAGGCTTTTGTGCTTTCTCTCTTTAATTTAATTACATAATGATTTTGTAGCCAGGAGTTCCCTGGAGTTTCCAAATTTATTGACACTGTAAATCAATGTTTGGATATAATTTCATGCTGTTCATTTCACTGTTGGTGGATACAGAGGCCATGCAGAGTATGGGGCAAATGTTAATTCTACCGAAGATTGAGTCCTTACTGGTCTAGGCTTTTCTCGAAAAAAATGGCAGAAAGGTTGGGATTGGAGACCATGTGAATGAAGTCATGTAGAAGACTGAGAATATTTAGACATTTTTTAAACATGGGCAAAGAATGCTCTGCATTTTATATAACTAAATATATGAAGGTATGGGATAGTCAGAACTGATACTATCAAGGAAGTTCCAACCCAAATTACAGTTCTAGAGATAAGGCTATTTGTACCTGAAAGATAATAATCTATAGTAATTTTCTCTTTTGTTGTTGGCATTTAGGATTTCTCACCAATGTGGTCACTCTTGAACTCTGACCTGAGCTTTGTTTCTTTGGAAATCTTTTCAGGCATTAGCACAAAGCTAAGATTATTTCTGCCTAAAGAGTGTTTCCAAACTTTTTTTTTTAGCATCAGAACCTTCTTTTCACTTAAAATTTTTCCAGAACATCAATATATAAAAGTTAAATTTTATTAAAATACATTTCTTTTGTAAGTTCAAATTTTTTGATGTTTACTTATAAAAGAATTCAGTGAGAATGATGAGGCTACTGGACAACAGAAAATTTAAAAGTGGACATTATAGATAAAAGTTACAGTTTATCAGCCACTAATTAATTTCTGTGTTCTGACTGCATAATACTGAGAAAAATAATGATACACAGATAAGAATTTATAAAGAATAAAATAGTAACTATTTTTTTGCCTTAAGGACTTGCCTTTCAATCTCTAAATATTCTTCAAGTAAGGAGAACCAGAATTTTGAAAGAGAAATAACAGAGACTTTTAACTTGTGGCCAAAAAGGAGTAACTAGACAAAACATAGCAAACAATGGTTTTCAAATATTAGACATCAAGTAATACAATGATCCCTAAGAGAAAGGAAATAAACTTGGTGAGTCTACACTTAATCAGTTTACTGTCTGGAAAAAAAATTCCAGGCTGCAGTGCTGAGAAGGGAAATACAGAAGGAGTCCAGCAGATTCCTTGACTTGAAGAGATACAGCTGAGAGTCAAGAAGGCCAATGAGGCTAGAGTTGATAAAACAGAGTACTTAAATACAGATAGCAGCACAGGGAAATAGCTTCAGAAATATACACGGGTTTCTCCATAAGTATTCAATTCAGTACTCTCAGAATATGCATGTGAGAAAATTAGTCAAGGCCAGGGAAAGAATCAATTGTTCTTGTCTAGCCTAAAAGAACAAACCTCAAAGGATCAGACAGTTTCTTAGCAACTGACTCTACTGCATTTTAGAACAATGTTCACACTTATTTAAAGGAACACAAAAATATACAGCACCTGAGAAAGTAAAATCCACAATGACTGTCATCTAGTCAAAAATTTCTAGACATATAATAATGCAGGAAAATACAACCTTATTGAGGAGAAAAATAAATTAATCAAAACTGATCAGAAATGCCTGGATTATAGAATTAGCAGAGAAATACATTAAAATAGTTACTATTACTCTATTGCATGTATTCAAGAAGCTACATAAAGATTGAACTTGCAAGGTAGAGATATGAAAGACATATAAAGACTCAAACTGAATTTCCAGACATGAAATATAAAAGATATGAGATAAAAAATATACTATATGGGATCAACAACAGATTAGAATCTGTAGAAAATAGATTGATGAATTTGAAGACATAGCAATAGAATTAAATAGAGAGAAAAGAAAGACTAACCCCCTCAAAAAACCACCGTCAGCAAAGACAAAAAAAAAATAAAAAATAAAAACAGAATAAATTGAATCTAGGGCTGTTTACAGTGGCTCACACTTGTAATCCCAGCACTTGAATCTAATGATATAAAAGGATAATACTTCATGACCAATTAGAGTTTACCTCAGGAATGCAAAGTTGGTTTAACATTTTAAAAAAAAAATCAATCAATGTAATTGATTATATTAACAGAATCAAAAAGAATAAAGCTGGAGATATGACATTAACTGACTTCAAATTATAGTACAAAACTGTAGTAACCAAAACAGCATGGTACTGGGATAAAAAACAGACTCACAGACCAATGGAACAGAATAGAGAACTCAGAAATAAATCCACGCATTTGTAGTCAACTCATTTTCAACAAAGGTGCCAAGAACATACATTAGAGACAGGATAGTCTCTTCAATAAATGGTGCTGGGAAAACTGGATATCCATATGCAGAAGAATGAAATCACCATATACCTTTATCTCTCACCATATACAAAAATAAAATCAAAATGGACTAAAGACTTAAATGTAAGACCTGAAACTATGAAACTACTAGAAGAAAAGATTGGAGAAACACTTCGGGACATTGGTCTGGGCAAAGATTTCTTCAGTAAGACCTCAAAAACACAAGCAACCAAAGAAAAATGGACAAACGAGATCTCATCAAGATAAAAAGTTTTTGCACAGTAAAGGAAACGATCAACAAAATAGAGACAACTCACAGAATGGGGAAAATATTTTCAAACTACCCATACAACAAGGGATTAATAACCATAATATATAAAGAGCTCCAAACAATTCAATAGGAACAAAAAATCCCAATAACCCAATTAAAAATGAGCAAAAGCTCTCAAGAGACATTTCTCAAAAGTAGACATACAAATGGCCAACAGGTATGTGAAAAAATGCTCAAGATCACTAATCATCAGAGAAATACAAATTGAAAGTACAATGAGATATCATCTCACCCCAGTTAAAATGGCTTTTGTTCAAAAGACAGACAATAATGAATGCTGGCAAGGATGTAGAGAAAGGGGAACCTTTGTACACTGTTGGTAGGAATGTAAATTAGTGCAATCACTATGGAAAACAGTATGGAGGTTCCTCAAAACTCTAAAAATAGAAATACCATATGATCCAGAAATCCAAAAGAAAGGAAATCAGTATATCAAAGAGATGTTTGCACTTCATGTTTGTTGCAATTCTATTCACAATAGCCAAGATATGGAATTAACCTAAGTGTCCACTGACAGATGAATGAGTAAAGAAAATGTGGGATATGTACATAATGGAGTATTCTTTGGCCATAAAAAAGAATTAAATCCTATCACTTGCAACAACATGGATGGAACTGGAGGTCATTATATTAAGTGAAATAAGCCAGACACACAAAAGATAAATATTGCACATTTTCACTAATATATGGTAGCTAATAAAAAAAAAAAGAAGTTGAACTCATGGAGACAGAGAGTAGCATGATGGCTACTTGAGGCTGGGAAAGGTAGTGGGGAGGGGAGAAAAAGAGGAGATGGTCAATGGGTGCAAAAATACATCTGGGTAGAAAGAATAGATCTAGTATTTGATAGCACATTAGGATGATCATAGTTAACAACAATTTATTCTGTATTTTAAAATAACAAGGAGTGAAATTGAAATGTTCCTAAAACAAAGAAATGATAAATGCTTGAGGTAATGGATAACCCAATTACCCTGATTTGATTATTATTCATTGCATACTTGTATCAAAATATCACATGTACCCCATAAATATGTACAACTATTATGTATCCATAATAATTAAAAATAAAAAATTGAAAAAAGATCCCAAAATGAGAAGATATTCATAGAAAATATATCTGACAAAGACCTCATTTTTAGAATATATAAAAAATTTTTACAACTCATTTTTTTTTTTTTTTGAGACAAGGTCTTGCTGTGTCACCCAGGCCAGAGTGCAGTGACATCATCATAGCTCACTGCAACCTCAAAATCCTGGGTTCAAGTAATCCTGCCTCAGCCTCCCAAAGTGCTAGGATTAGAGATGTGAGCCACTGCACCTCCCCTTACAATGCATTAATAAGACATCAATGCAAGAAAAAATAGGCAAAAGATTTAAACACATACTTACTTACTAAAGAAGACATACAAATATCATGTAAACATATGAAAATATGATCAATATAATTTACTGTTAGGAAAATACAAATGAAGGTCACATTATACACCCATTAGAATGGCTGCAATTTATAGAAACCTTACCATGCTAAGTGTTGGTGGGGATATGAAACAATTAGAACTCTCATTTGCTGCTGGTGGGACTAGAAAATGGTTAAAACCATTTTGGAAATTTTGGCACTTTCATAAAAGGTTAAACATAGAAATACTACACAACCCAGTTACTCCACTCCTAGATATTTATTAAACGAAAACATATGTCCACTGAGAGATCTGCACATGAGTGTCCATAGAAGCTTGATTTATGACAGCCCCAAACTGGAAACAACCAAAAATTTATGAACAGGTGAATGGTGTGGTAAAATGCATATGATGGAATATTTTTCAGCAATGAAAAGAAATGAAATATATGTGCAACAACATGGATAAATTTCAAAGTAATTATGCGGCATGAAACAATCCTGAGAAAAGAGCACCTAGTATAATTTCATTTACATAAAACTCCAGGAAATGCAAATTAATTTCTAGTGACCAAAAGCAAGTGGTTGCCTGGGCATTGCGGGGAAGTAAAGGAGGAAGAGGATACAGGGACATAAACACAATTTTGGGAGTGACGGGTATGTTCATTGTCCTGCTTGCAGTGCTGGTTTCATGAGTATATGCATATGTCAAAATTTATCAAATTTTATACTTTGAATACATGGAGTTTCTTATGTGGCAGTTATAATCAATAAAGACGTTTTAAAAAATTATTGTGAATATTTTGAGGCTGAATCACTAGCACTATATTTTCCTTCTTTAACATAAACAGAAGAGTCAGATAAAAAACAGCTAAAAAGCATAATCAGTTCTAAAATGATTTTTAATGCAATCCTATTACTGTGCTCCATCTTAACACATTTACTTGTTATCCCAAAATTGCATATTACACGTTGATGAGAGCAGATGCACCCATATTATCGCAGAGTACTTGCACAAAATCTTTACAAGTGTAGACATCCATAGGATTGTATTTTTAGAAAGAGCGTTGCATTACTCAAGGAAAATGAAAACATACGTCACTCAAAGACTCATACTCAAATACTCATAGATGCTCTATTCACAATAGCTCCAATTGATAAGTGCAAAACTCAGTGATATTTCAGACGATGAAATGCTACACAGCATTAAAATGAATAAACTACTGATACATGCAACCACAGGCATAAATCTCAAAAACATTTTGCTAAGTGAAAGAAATTAGACAAAGAATATCATATACTGTATAATCCCATGCATATGAAATTCCAGAAAAGGAAAACCAATAGTAAAATTAGTGGTTAGTGAGGGCCAGAGGGCATGAGCAGGGGAGTGACTACAATGAGGTACATGCAAACTTGGAAGGTGTTGGGAATATCCTATATCATGATTGTTGTGGTGGTAACATGGCTGTGTACAATTGACAAAGTGTTATTAAGTTGTTCAGTTAAAAATGATGAATTTAATTGTATATAAATTAGACTCAATGAAACTGACAGAAAACGAACATCAATTCTATATTTAAAAGAAATTACTATATAGGCATAGAAAGGGTGGGAGAGAGACTCTTGTTATTATGCTCTGTCCTCTGGGTTAGTTCCAGTCCTAAGTTTTGCCTGAGCCTTAAATTTGTTTTGCCCTTGGATTCTATATTGCAAACTCTTTTTCGGGCATTGTAATATTTCTCTTCTCCTACCTCCTGGTTTAGTGTTGCTGTTCCAACCTGGCTGACCTCACTCTTCTTTAATAGGCTCATTCTCTTCTTTGTTTTTTTTCTTGCTATTAACCTAATTGGGAAAGGAATTCCTTATACTTTCTACACTCTAGATCCTACATTCCCAACAAAGTCTAGCTTGAGTTCCAGTTTTAAGAAACCTTTATCAATTACTAGCCCCAAATTATTGCCTCTTCCATCTGACCCCTTCTAATAGTTGAACATTTTAATTAAGGATCCATTTTTAAACTGATGAATATATACATCTGTAGCATTCAATAATGAGCCCCTGTGGGCAGAAAACAAAATATGTATTTAAATGGATTTGAATTGGGGAAAAATTCCCAAGTAGAATTTGGGATTTCTTCCATGCAGAACTGCATCTTATACACTACGTCTACTTTCTCTCTATCAGATTATTTTCTGTTTAAAAAGAATCTATTGAAATATTTGTGACCTTGGGTTAGGAAACGATTTCTTACACAAGCAACCACAACAACAAAAAAATAAGATTACCTTAACATCATCAAAATTAAAAATATTTGTGCTTGAAAGGACATCATAGAGAAAGTGAAACAATAACCCACAAAATGAGAGAAAATTTTTGCAAATCAGGTATTCTATAATGAATAGCTATTAATAGAATGTATTAAAAAACTTATAATTCAATAATAAAAAGACAATATAATTTTAAAAATAGGCAAAGGATCTGATAAAATATTTCTCCAAAGAAGATATATAAATGGCCAATAAGTACATGAAACGATGCTCAATATCATTAGCCATCAGGGAAATGCAAATCAAAGTCACAATGAGGCCAGGTGTGGTGGTTCATGCCTGTAATCCCAGTGCTTTGGGAAGTCAAGGTGAGAGGATTGCTTGAGGCCAGGAATTTAAGACCAGCAAACATAGTGAGACCCTCTTCTCTAAAAAAAATTTTTAAAAATTAGCCCAATATGGTGGTGCATGCTTGTTAGTGCTAGCTACTCGGTGGCTAAGGCAGGATGTTGCCTTGAGCAAATAGCTCAAGGCTGCAGTGAGTTGCGATCGAGCTACTGTACTCCAGCCTGGGCAACACAGTGAGACCCTCTCTCTTAAAAAAAACAAAACAACACACACACACATGCAATGAGATACCACATCATCTCCACTCACCCACTAAACTGGTTTTAATGAAAGGAGACAATAACAAGCGTTGACAAAAATGTGGAGAAATAGGAACTGTCATATATTGCTAGTGAGAATGTAAAATAGTGCAGCTTCTTTGAAAAACCCTGGCAATTTCCAAAATGTTTAAGCATAGAGTTTGTTTATGAACCAGAAATTCTAATCCTAGGTATACACCCATGAGAAATACATTCGTACAAAACTCTTGTGTATGAATGTTCACAGTAGTGTTGTTCACGCTATCCAAAAAGTGGAAACAACACAAATGTCTCCCACCTTATGAATGGCTAAATAACATGTGGTATATCTATACAATGGAATATTGTTTGGCAATAAAAAGAATTGAAGTATTGATTCATGTTACAAAATAGTCTTGAAAATGTTATGCTAAATGAAAGAAGTCAGTCACAAAGGATCACATGTTGTATGATTCCCTTTATATGAAATGTCTGGAATGTGCAAGTCTATAGGGACAGAAAGTGTATTTGCCTAGGGCTGGAGGGAATGAGGGGTTGGGGAGTGTGACAGCTAAGGAGTATGAGGTTTCTTTTTTGAGGCAATAAAAATGTTTTTGAATTGATTGTGGTGAAGGGTACACAACTCTGTTAATATATTAAAAGCCATTGAATAGTACACTGTAAAAGACTGAATTGTATGGTACATGAATTATACCTCAATAAAGCCGTTAGAGAAGTCAAACTTCACTTTATTCAGCTATTCTCCCCTACCAGTCCCCAAATGCCATTGAATATTTCTTTGTAGTGGATGCTGTGATGCACTGCTCAGCCTCAGCCCTTAAGGACCGAAGGACTTATTCTCCCAGCTTCTGAGGGTGTTGATTGCTGGTGGCTCACAGCTGAGTCTCCCTCTGGGAATTGCCTTCAGCTGATGAAACTGCTCCTCTAAGGTTACACCTCATCCCAACCACAGCCCACATCAAATGACCACTCAATGTGGGTGTATAAGGGCCTCAATTCAGAACTTTGCTGAGGGGTCCTCTCAGCTCCAGAGCTCCCCATGGGATCATTTGCATGTGGATCATTGTTTAATGCTTCCCTTACTCTTTTACAGGTGTTCTTGCAAGCACTCCCCAATAAGCCATCCCTGTGCAAATCTGCACCTCAGAGTCTGTTTCCCAGGGAGCTCAACTTAAAACACCCTACCTTGAATGACTGTGACTGAGTCTCAACCATCTTTAATACAAATGGTCCTCGTCAGTAATATACCAGGTGCTCAAAATGTTTGATGAATTCAATTGTTCTCTAGAGCCTGGTCTGCCAGGTGGAGGATAATTCTATGTGCAACAGCTGTTTTCCTTCTACTTGATCCCTGAAAGCAGTTATTTCCCAAGGTTCAGTCCTCTGATCTCTTTTTTTTGTTCTGTACTTTAGGCAAACTCAACCATTTCCAAATAGACTTTACCAAATAAATCTTTCTGCTGGTGAATGTCAAATCCTTGCCAGGCTGCTAGGCACTCCATTTGCCTGTCCTGTGTACTCTTAATTAAGATTGACTGTGAGTCTGTGCTGGGCCTATGGGTTGGGAGAATTGAGTGATAGTCAGGGGTGGAGGTGAAGCATTCTGGGTGGGCCACTTAGATCCAAAGAACAGAGCAGAAGTCAAACATGAAAAGCACTTGGAAGCTTGTAAGAAGGAGGCTGAGGCAGAGAGGAAATGCAGGTATGCTGAAATAGTTATAGGAAATAGATGTGCTAGCTGGGATTTGCATTTTAGGATTGAGAAGTAGGAACATTGCAATCAGAGCAGTTAGAAATCGTGGCTTGAAGCTTGAGCTGTTGCTATGAAGCAGCCAGGAGTGTTTATCCCTGAAAATGTCAACTGTGGTGAGTGTCACCACAACCTCTAATCAAGAAACTATTGATAAAGCAAAATTTACTTTCCTATTTTAACTTGATATTCCTAAATATCCATTTATCAATTACTGGCCCCACTCTTGTTCTAGTCACTCATTCTCAAAATATTCATGAAATCTCTGACCCTTCCGTAGACTTCGCTCCTCATATCCAAAAGATTTCAATATCTTTGTGAATCTCGTTGTTTCTCAGATTTGATAGAACTGAGCTATAGTCAATGTTGCTTTATTGTGAGCTGACTTTTGGCTTTCATTAAATAGATATTTATTAAACACTTGCCCTGGACCAGGTAACATTCTTAGTGCTAGGGCTACAGCAAAGAATGACATTATACATGGCCCCCAGCTGATAATCTGAAGGAGGAGATAGATGTTAATGAAACGATTATATAAATCAATGTACAATTGCAACTATGACACGTGCTAGCTAGATGGCAGAGATAAATAGTGCTATAAGCATTTTAACAGAAAGATTTTGGTCTAGTCAGGGATGGCAGAAAAGAGATCCTTGGGTACATAAAGATATGAAGAAAGCATACGTGTGATGCATGATAAACAGGCAGTGGTTACACAAGGAAAGGAGGGAAGGGTGTTCTCAACAGAGGGACAATTTGTGCAAAGACCTTTGTGGGAGGGAACACAGCAAATGAGGGATTTAAATAAGAGAAGTGTGGCTAGAGCATAAGAAGCGTATGAGCTGTCATTAGGCAGCAAGGGACCAGGGGCACATAAGCCATGGGAAAGTACTTTGTCTTTATTCCATGAATACTACTGATGTTCCTGGCAGGAACGTGGCATGATTGGTGTTCATGTTAAACAGATTGCTGGCTGCTGTATGAGCCTGGATTGGGGAGTTTGGTGAGAGTGGATAGCGACAGAGTACTTAGGAGGCCCTTATAGTTGTCCTTGTGAGAGATCATAGCATCATGGCATTTGATGGCCATGGTAGAGATAGAAAAATGTGGATATATTTGAGATCTTCAGTGATAAAATAGGCATGGTTTTATGATGGATTCAGGGAGAGAGGACAGCATCAAAGATGATTCTGAGATCATGCGGCTTTTGCCACCGGATGAATCATGCTAACATTTGGTGACATAGGAAACACTGGAAATTAAACTTACATTTTTTGTGGGGAATGTTATAAGCTAATCTTAGACATGCTGAATTTGAGATGCTTTTTAATACTTCCAAAAGAATATGGTCAGGTAGAGATGCTGGTCAAATAGGCAGTTGAATATTGAGTCTGGAACTCAAAAGAGAGGCTTGGGCTGGACACACATGGGGGGTCATTAGGTTATGGGTGATAACTGACATGTTGGTGTATTTTAGCCTAAGAAGAGAGTTGAATGAGGAGAGGAGAGGGCTTAGGACTGAGACTGAGGAACTCTAAGACTTAATGGGCAGGCACAAGGCAGAAAATAAATGGCTAGCAAAGTAGAAAGAGAAACAGAAGAACTTTCCATCAAAGAAACCAAGTAGAGCTCACTGAGTGTCAGACAAGTCCAAGTCAGACTATTGGTTGGAGGAAAAAAAATGTCATTTGTATTCAGTGATAAGAACAAAACTGATGGTCTTAATTAGAGCTGTTTTGTTGGTATGATGGGAGTAGGGACAAAAGAGAAAGTTGAAGAACGTGTTGTGGTTGAGGAAGTGTGTAAACTCAAGTTTATCTATATATTTGGGAAGAGAGAGAGACAGGGCTTCAGGTGAAGAGGAGTGAAGGATGAATGAGGAATTTTTTGTAAGGGAGGAGAGTGTTTAGATTTAGCACTATGGAACATATCAAGAAATACAGACAGAAAGAAAGGTATCAGAAATATAAAAGATGGTTTATGTAACTGTTAAAATGAATAAAATATATTTATATATACTGAAAGAGAACAATCTCCAAGATGCATTTTTAAGAAAAAAGCAACATGCAGAACAGTATCATAGATGCTATCACTTTTACAGAAGCTTGTATATGCATGTTTCTGGATGGGTAGACATTTACATTGCTTTCAAGTCTTTTCTTTTTTGCTATAATCATTTTACAGTGAATATTCATGTTCATATCTTTGCAAACGTAGGTGTGCGTATCTGTTAAGATAGATTCCTAGAAATAGAATTGGTCCGTGAATGTTCATTTAAAATTTTGATAGATGTCAGTTTGTCCTCCAGAGAAACTGTTTCGGTTTACATACTCAAGCCAATGTATAGGGGTGTCTATTTCTCTATTTGCTGGCTGACACAGTGGTATCACCAAATAGTGCCAAACTAAGAAATAAGAAATAGTCTGTTCACGTTTCAATTTTATTTTTTAAATTTTGACTGAGTTTAGGCATTCTAAAAATGTATGTAAATGATATTTGTATTTATTTTCTCCCCAAAAGTCCTAGGGACAGATTGTATTTCTTTTTAAATCAAATATTTCTTCACAACTTTTGTCATTTTTCCCTCCATTGGGTTGCAATGGCAGGTTTTGAAGGAAAGAACTCCAATTTTGAAAGGAGTTGTATGGTGTGTAAATTGCTATTAAACAGCATCTCATGCTACAGAGAAATCTTTTGTGAAAGGAAGAGTCAATCAGTGTGACAAACTTCTTTGCTGTCTTATTTTAAGAAATCGCCACAGCCACCCTAGCCTTCAGCAACCGCCATGCAGATCAGTCAGCAGCCATCAACAAGGCAAGACCCTCCAAAACCCTCCACCAGCAAAAAGATGACAACTCTCTGAAGGCTCGGGTGATCTTCATCATTTTTAACAATAAAGTACTTTTAATTAAGGTATACACTTTTTTTTTAGATATAATGCTATTGCACACTTCATAGACTACAGTCTAGTGTAAACATAACTTTTATATGCACTGAGAAATCAAAAAATTTGTGTTACTCACTTTATTGTGATATCTGTTTTATTGGTAATCTGAGACCAAACTAGCAATATCTCTGAGGTATGCTTGTATTTAGTTGTCAAATATTTAGTACCAGTGAGCTAGAGTAATGCTGGAGACTAAATAGAAAAACAGTCATCTTCAAGTGAAATTGCAACTATAAAATCTGTTTACTACATCAACCAACAAATGCTTCAAAAGATAATTTGAGGATATGAGAAGAAATGTAAGCTTCTTGGCACAGTTATAGAAAGTCTTACTCATTAAAGGCAGTTGTGATTGTTTGGATCAACCCAGTGACAAGAAACTTAGATCCTCTTTCAATTACTTATGACTTAGCTTCGTATTTGTTACAAATTATCTAGCCATAAAGTATATATGTTTAATTTAAATATACTTGGTGTTGCTATAAAGGACGAATATATTATTTTTGAGTATGTGAATGATGACAGCATGCAAAGCTATTGTATGATATCCTCTGAGTTATAGTTTAAAATAAACATGATCTTTTCTTTTTATGCATTGGACTTTTGAATTCACTTAATTGCACACGAATAAGGGATATATATAATTCAGAATTAGGAAATATATACTTATTCCTCTTTCATTGTTCTCTACAAAATAATCTTTAACAGACTTTTAAAATCAGCTTTGACATTATAACCTTGTTTTAATTTTATAATTCAGATTGATTGGCACAAATGCCAAAACGATCCCACATATCTTTCCTTGATATGTAAGGAGTAATCCTGTATCTAGTAATTAATAACATGTTCTTTGATATTCTTCTCCTTAAGTAAATGATAGAACTAGATATTGAAATCTGGGACCTAGAAAAATGTACATTCCTGAAAAAGAAAGAAGATCTTAAATCTACAAATGGTATGGAGAAACAGTGTTTAGTGATCAGGCTATATTATAGTAGAGTGATGAACATTTTACTCTGAAAGCATAAGCTTACTGTGAGGGTGTAAGAATTGCTCACATAATTGACATGGTACCCAAGAGATGTTAACATAAATGTAACTGCATACACTCTCATGCACACACACTCTCCTTTTGAATAAATTTGTTCACAGTTTCATGTTATTATGTTTCATTACATAAACTCATGTTTCTCAAAGTTGTGCTGTGACACATGGAGTCACTGGAATGAACTCACAAGGTCATGGAAAGATATTTCAAATATTTAAGAAAAATATAGCAGTTCTTAACATCTGTCAGAAATTACATGGACTACTAGCTTGATGCAGTTCACAGTTTCAATATGATCTACCACTACATTCCTGTCAGTGATGCCATATCTTTGCAAAGCTGGGTTTTTGGTGGTTGCTTTGAGAGAAAAAATGACTACCACATAAAATCAGCTTGGCATAGTCAGTGAGAGTGGTGTGTGATCTGATGCCAAGATCTGAATATCTGGTGTGCCCAAAAGGCTCACACATATTAATTATTGTTTAAGAATTAAATAAAACTATTTTCTTTCAATTTATGTTAACTTTTCAAAGGCTACTAAGCTCTTGGTATATGTTAATAAATACCTATCAGCTTGTTCAGATCTAACCACTTAACAAATGGGTTAGGTGTTTCTTTTGGCCTGGAGGTGCTGTGAAAAGAGTACTGAGACACTAATGATTTGTGATCCACGAAAATTTGGGACTCTTTGGATTAAGAGTTCATTTTTATAGTAAGAGCAAAGGTTATTTTGTGCTAAAAATTTTTAGTGCCATAAGTATTTCTAGAGAAAAGCTCTTTGGGAATGAAAAAAAATTGTTTCATATCACTTTTCACTTCCTACTTGGGAATGCTCCCAAAAAATGGCAAAAGGTAACCCTCGTGGCATTAAGAATGTGAGGTAAATGCTCAGCCCTTATTCCGCGCCCCCCAACTTCCCCAGTGGGCTCCTGGTATATAGGGGAGACTGAACACATCCCAGCCCTAAGCTCTACAGGACCCAAGTGGGCACTGATTCCAATCGTGTCCATGGGAGTTTAGAGGGGGGAAGCTGCCCTCCAGTGTGTGGCCAGAAAGGGGAGCCCAGCAGCGGAACTCTGACCTTGAGACCACATACGAATCTGTGGTCTATCTGTAACAGTGACCTATTATAGATTCTTCACTTCCTTCTTCATTTTCTAGTAGTCCTGGGCTACCAAGAGAAGAGGCTATAGGCCTGCAAAGACTGAAGAGCTAACCAGGCTACTTCTGAAGTTTATGAAGATCTCTGTCCATAAGCTTGGAAAACAAGAGCTAAGTCTGAGGCGCTGCGATGGCCGTTGTTTTTGTCCGTAGCTGACACAGGAAGACTTCTGATTTTGAGAAACATTCATTTATACCCCGAGGGCACTGGCCGGTGCCTGCAGGGGGCTTTGCCAAGGGCGGTGGGTGCAGGGTGAGCTCTGGGACAGGAAGCGACCCCAGGCAGCCGAGGAGGTCGCCGCGGAAAAGTGGAAAGCGCGGGGTGAGGGAGGAGTCACGTGACAGGCTGGAAAGCGCGGGCCAAGGGAGGAGTCACGTGAGGGGCGGGGCGTCGGCTGGACGCGGAGGACGAAGGCTGCAAGAGCCAAAGCCCGGCTGAGGTGTCCGCTGCGGGTGAGCTGCCCTCGGGGACCGAAGGAGGGGTTTGAGCGAAGGTTGAGGGGGTGGTTTGGGGACTTTTTGGTTTTAATACTCAAACTTCTCAGAGCGTACATACCTCTCAGACAATATTTGTATGGGGAAAATGTATAAAAGGTTTATTTACATTTCCCAAACTCAATACAAGGTTTTTAAACAAAAGGATGTACAAAAAGGCTGTGTAAAAAGTCTGGAGTTATTTCAGAGTGACAGAAGATCACAATCATATGTAGACATTTCAAAAAGCCACAATGTTGGGCATCTCAAATGCTGCTGGCGCCGGTGGGGGAATGTGTCCTGGGGGTCGAGTCACTGCATTATACTCCAGTGTGTACGATTGCTGTCATTCTGGCTGATTCTGAACAGATTTTCCACAATGCCTTTGTATTTAGACCTCATTTTGCCTAAAACTGTGCAATGAGAAAGTGTTGAAGAAAACAGTGAAGACAGTGAAATAGCAAAGAAACCAAGCAAAGCACTTAAGTGGAAAAGATGTTACTTCATACATAGTTTTTAAACAAACATACCAATGATATTTAATGATCTGAAAGAGATATTTTGAATGTTTTAATCCTAAAATGATACTTTGTTATTTGGTAAACTGGCACAATGTTACTGCTTTAGTTTCTATTTAGGAAGCTGATTGGGGATTTTTCTAATTTATTTACTTTTGTTTTTAATAGAGATGGAGTCTTGCTCTATGGCTGAGGCTGGAGTACAGTGGTGCAATCATAGCTTATTGTAGCCTCCAACTCCTGATCCTCCCCCCTCACCGTCCTGAATAGCTGGGACTACAGGCAAGCAGCACTGCACTGCTTCTAATTTAAAATTATGCAGGCTGGTGAGTATTTGTGCACACAACACTTCAGTTTTCAGGAATATTAATAGATTACTGGTATTAAGTAGGAGATACTTTTAGTAATTTACTTAATCCTTACTATTCCACGAGATAGAGGCTATTATTTGGACCTGTTTTGTATGTTGGGAAACTGCGGTTCAGAGGAATGAGTGAATTAATTTGCCAAGGCCACACAGCTAGTTAATGGCAGAGCCAGAATTTGAACTCAAGAGACCTAATCCCAGTGTTTGTGCTCTTAACCATGACTCCGTATAGTCTCTCGAGAACACTTTTAGAATGGTCTCATTTAAATTCCCTAGAAGAGACTAAAAGCCATGACAGTAAGAATGTAAGAACCTAACATTTGAAGAAGAAAAACTTTTTTTCCTCCCTCATCCTTGTAGGTTGTGCTCATTCTTTCTCTTTCACCAGTTCCTCCCTTCCCCCCCACAAACCCCTTCTAGAATCAAAATTCTTTAGGGGAAGAACTCCAAAAAGCTTTGGGCACGTGTAAGCCGTAGAAATTTGTGTTCTGTTTCTTGTTGATTATCAGCATGTTTATTGTCTCTTTTGTCTGGGCAACAGATCTTTAGAAACAGTGAAGGTCTAGGTAGCAAATATTTTAGGTTTTGCAGGCCATGTGGTCTCTGTCACAAGGGCTCAATTTTGCTGCTGTAAGGTGAAAGCAGCCATAGACAATACATAAATGAATGAGGCATGGCTGTGTCCCAAGAAAACTATTTACAAAAACAGGTGGCCTGCTGGATTTGGCTTGTGAGCCTAGCCATAGTTTGCCAACTTCTGGTCTAGACTCTAGAGTAACTTCTAGATCATTTTTTCTGGAGAATAGTCAATGTATATCAAATGCGTGTTCTGTATCCGGCACTGTGCAAACATTACACATGTGGAAGCTTTTGAAACACTGACTCAATGAGGTGAGTACTTTGAAAATCCTATTTTATAGGCGAGGAAGTCAAAACATGCAGAGATTAAGTTAACCCACATACAAGCATAGCTTATTTTGTTGCTCTTCTCTTTATTGTACTTTGCAGATACTGCGTTTTTTTTATAAATTGAAGGTTTGTGACAGCCCTGTGTTGAGCAAGTGTATCGGTGCCATTTTTTGAAGAGCATGTGCTCGCTTTGTGTCTTTGAGTTACATGTTGGTAATTCTCACATTTAAAATTTTTTCATTATTATTATTTCTGTTATGGTGATCTATGATTAGTGATCTTTGATGTTACTATTATAATTGTTTTGGAGCAACAGGAACTGCACCTATATAAGACCACGGACTTAATCGATAAATGTATGTGCTCTGACAGCACTACCGGTCATTCACCCATCTATCCCTCTCCTTGGGCCTCCCTATTCCCTGACACACAACAGAATTGAAATTAGGTCAGTTAACAACTCTGCCATGGCCTCTAAGTGTTCAAGTGAAAGGAAGAGTCACAAGTCTCTTGCTTTAAATCCAAAGCTATAAATGATTAAGCTTAGTGAGAAAGGCATGTTGGAAGGCAAGACAGGCCAAAAGCTAGGCATCTTGCACCAGACAGTTAGCAAAGTTGCAAATACAAAGAAAAAGTTCTTGAAGGAAATTAAAAGTGCTACTCCAGTGGAAGCATGAATGATGAGAAAGTTAGATATGGGGAAAGTTAGAGTGGTCTGGACAGAAGATCAAACCAGCCATAATATTCCCTTAAGACAAAAAGCTAATCCAAGGCAAGACCCTAACACTATTCAGTTGTCTGAAGGCTGAGAGAGGTGAGGAAGCTGCAGAAGAAAAGTTAGAGCTAGCAGAGGTTGGCTCATGAGATTTAAGGAAAGAAAGACATTTCCATAACAGAAAAGCTCAAGGTGAAACAGCACATGCTGATAGAGAAGCTGCAACAAGTTATCCAGAAGATCTAGCTAAGACAGTTGAACATGGCTACACTAAACAACAGATTTTCAAGGTGGACAAAACAACCTTTTATCAGAAGATGCCATCTAGAACTATTACTATTATACTAGAGAGGAGAAGTCAACGCCTATCTTCAAAGCTTCAAAGGATAGACTGACTCTCTCGTTAGGGGCTAATACAGCCGATTAAGTTGGATTCAGTGCTCATTTACCATTCTGAAAATCTTAAGGCCCTTAGGAATTATGCTAAATCTACTCTTCCTGTGCTCTGTAAATAGAACAAGAACACCTGGATGACAACACATCTGTTTACAGCAGTGGTCCCCAGTCTTTCTGACATCAGGGACCAGTTTCATGGAAGACAATTTTTCCATGGACCGAGGGTCAGGGGGATGGCAAGTGATGGGGAATGGCTGTAAATACAGATGAAGTTTTGCTCTCTCACTTGCCACTCATCTCTTTCTGTGTGGCCCAGTTCTTAACAGGCCACAGACTGCTACTGGTCTGCAGCCTGGGGGTTGGGAACCACAGGTTTACAGTATGGTTTACTGAATATTAGTATTTTAAGCCTACTGTTGAGACCAACTGCTCAGAAAAAAAGATTTCGTTGAAAATATTACTGCTTATTGACAATGCGTCTGGTCACTCAAGAGCTCTGATGGAGAGGTACAAGGAAATTCATAATGCTTTCATGTCTGCTAACACAATATACATTCTCTACCCCATAGATTAAGGAGTCATTTTGACTTTCAAGTATTATTATTTAACAAATACATTTCATAAGGCTATAGCTGCCATATCTAATGATTTCTTTGATGGATCTGGGTAAAGCAAATTGGAAAGCTTCTGGAAAGGATTCACCATTCTAGATGCCATTAATAGCATTCATGATTCTTGAGAGGAGATCAAAATACCAACAGTAACAGGAATTTGGAAGAGTTGATTCTGATGCTCATGCATGACTTTGAGGGGTTCAGGACTTCAGTGGAAGAAGTCTTTGCAGATGTGGTAGAAATAGCAAGAGAACCAGAACTAGAAATGGAGTCTGAAATGTGACTGAATTGCTGCAATTTCAGGATAAAACTTGAACAGATGAGGAGTTGCTTCTTCTGAATGAGCCAAGAAAGTGGTTTCTTGAGAGAATCTATTCCTGGTGAAGATGCTGTGAACATTGTTGAAATTAGAACAAAGGATTTGGAATGTTACAAAAATGAAGTGATAAAGCAGTGGCAGATTTTGAGAGGACTGACTCTAATTTTGAAAGAAGTTGTTGTGTATAAATTGCTAACAAAGAGCATCTCCATGCTACAGAGAAATATTTTCTGAAAAGAAAAGTCAGTCGATGTGGCAAACTTCATTGTTATCTTATTTTAAGAAATTTCTACAGCCACCCCAGCCTTCAGCAACCACAACCCAGATCAGTCAGCAGCCATCAACATTGAGGCAAGATCCTCCATCAGAAAAAAGATTACAACTTGTTGAAGGCTCACATGTTTCTTATCATTTTTAGCAGTAAAATATTTTAAAATTAAAGTATGCACATTTTTTCAGACATAATACTTAATAGACTGCAGTATAGTATAAACATAACTTATATGCACTGGGAAACCAAAAAATTCATGTGACTCCCTTTATTGTAATATTTGCTTTATTATAGTGGCCTAGAACCGAGCCCACAATATTTTTGAGGTACCCCTGCATTTCATAAGCAGAACTGGAACTTTGGGGACTTTGTTATTAATACTACATCCTGCTAATTGGTCAAGACAAGGTACTTGCCTTTTAACTATGCCAGTATTATTTTTATTTTATTTTGAATTTGTTACTTATTCTGATACACTTGAAAACTTACCTGTTACTATTCCAGTTATTCATGTTGCTTTTGTAGTCTGCACTTTTTTCTTGAGTCTGCAGTTTCCTGCATCTTTAAATTTAAATTAAAATCTTGATTGCCCATTTTGCATCTGATGCATGTAGTCATTAATATTTATGTAAGATCCATGACTTATAATACTATATCTGTTTATGACTATGCACATAAATGGCCTAATGACTTTGAAGATCACTTAAGAGTAATATCCAAGAATTTAGGAAATAAGTGCTTTTGGAACCACATGACAAAACTATAGTGGAAGATGCAGAGACATGATCATTTCTCTCTGAACAAGAGGATGGAAGACAAAAGACAATCCTGGGAATATGAGATTTTCTTTTATTCTTTTCAAGTATGCACGTGCCAGCTGAGAAAGCTGGAACAGATCAAATAGGAGGACATAATTCAGTGTCATAACTGACATCCTTTGTGAGAATCTTTGGTCTTTTCTTTCACCAAAATGTAGTGGCCCCAAATCTAACTTTTGGCAAATCTTACAGGCACAATGATATCATTAAGCTAGCAAGCATTATAAATTATCAGGAAATAATTTTTATATACAATAAAATATATTTGATTTTGAATTGGTGTTTTAACTTAATAAAAAAAGAAACTTAGCTATACAATATAAAACATCTAAAAGAAATAGCCATTCTTTTTGGACTTAAGAACTTATAGAGTATTCACGTAGAATGTCACTGTAAAATTGATTTCATGGTAGTATTTTTTTTTTTTAAACTGCATAAAAGTTTAACCAGTGCCCTCAGGAAATGCAATAAACCACCTTATTTTGGTGCCAATCACTCTTGGATATAGCTTTTAAGTAGTATCTTTGTTTTTCAGTAAAAACAAACAAATAACTAAAGCCTAGAATATAGAACCCTGCTTAAGGCTCTGTAATAGAACAGGACAGAGGTGCTGACTGAACCTTATGTTTCTTGAATGTTTTTCAGCTTCTTATACAGCCAGATTAAACAATTAGCTGATAGAGAAAAAGAAATCATTTTAGGCAGAAGTTTCTGGCATTTTTTCCCAGGTTAATTTTTTTTCAATTGGCATATATCACCAACATTATGGAAGTCTGCTGAGCATTATAACGATTTCAACTTTGAATTTATACCAACATTATATTGCCTTATTCTCTTTATAGCCTACATATATTTCACTGCAGAAATCGACATTGAAGAAGTCGTTTTTGCCCATGTGTCATTTGATCACTAAAATGAATGCAGTTCTTGTGGACATCAAAATTAAGAGTCAAAGAATGTTAAAGATGAAAGAAATTTTCATTATATTTTGAACTAAATCATTCTTTGTTGGGGGATGTGTGAGACAGTTCTGTGCATTGTAGGATGTTTAGCAGTCTCCCTTGTCTCTACCCACTATATGCCAATAACATACACATATCCAGTCCTAGCAGTGACAAACAAAATTTCTCCAGATATTGCCAAATGCTTTCTGGGGGGCAAATCACCTTCACTTGAGAACCACTGATTTATTACAACCTCTTCATTGTAAAGTGATGTCAATGTCCTACCCATGTTTCCTGAATTAAGAGACTTTCGCTTATTAACCAATTCGTATCCTAGCTATGTTAGTATGCTAGAAGTGAGAGAAAACAAAGAATGGAATTTGGATATAATTTAAGGCCTGACCTTAAAAGGAAATGATAATTATAAAATTTTTATTTAGGGAGCTTCTTTTTGCTTTTATGGTCCTTTCTATTATTTAGTTTTTTTCCTAGGGCCTTCAGATTGTGCTATAGTTCAGTGCTACTAAAAGTCAATAAACACAGTGTTTAATTGAGCTAATTATTTATTTATTTATTTATTTTGCAGCAAGACTTTCTCAGTGAAGGAAGCAGTGTGTTGATTCCTAATGCAAGCTCCTATCTTCTCACTGTCCTGTAACAAAGAGTTCACAGACAAGCATCAGTTGCTGGTACCCTGTTTGGTAGCACTAATGCAGAGATGATCACAGTCTTAAGGGGGCACACCATCCAGCTCTACATCTATGCCTACTACTGTGCTTGGACATTTCTCACCCTGGGGCTCTGTTGCCTGCCTGGCATTCACAAAGCAAAAACTATATTATTACCTTCATCAAGTTCATTACGTGCAAATAATTTTACATTAATTCTCTTAATACTATATTTGCATTTTCACGGAAATGCCCTAGGAAGAGAGATGTTTTAAGACAGATAAGTCTTTTGATGGCAACACTAATTCTATCAGACATTAACAAATTCCATGTATAAATATATATGTGTGTATGTGTGCATGTGTACATAGAATGAGAGAGAGAGAGAGAGAGAGAGAGAGAGAGATAAGATGAGAAAGAGAGAAGTAGGCGGAAAAAAGGGGTGGAAGTCCTTTCAACAAGAGTGTTCAGGCAGAGAGAAAGATGTGTGCAGACTCCAAGGCAAGAAAGAGCATGGTGCCTTTCAGAATGTGAAGAAGTTTGCTGAAGCTAAGGCTAGAGTTCAAAGGGGAAACAAGGCCTTAGGAGAGTAAGTGAAGGCAGATGGTACAGGACTTGTAAGCCAAATTAAGTAGTTTTGATTTTATCACAAGGACAATAGAAAGCCAGGGGTATAAATTGAACAGATTTAATAGACTATATATAGCAGAATGCTAGTTCCGTGATCCAAGGGTTTCTAGTCTTTTGTTACCTTGATCATAGAACGGTCTTAAAAGTAACGTAGGAGAGAAGAACTAAATCATAATTATTAAGATACTGAGGCAATGTTATTTTCTAAATTTGTGAATGCAGAATGATGCCAAGCTAAATAGGGGAATCAATCACAATTTTATACAGGAGGGTATTTGGTTCAGAACTTAACAGCCAGGAAAAAGTTCTAGGAGTATGACCAGATCTTCTAGGCAGAAGAGAAAATAAATTGTTTCTAAATTCAACTTAGAAAGCTAATGACCACATTAACTTCTATCAGCATTTGAATAAATAACCTTAGCCCTAACTAGAGCATGCACATTTGGAAAACAGTCTCAGTTTTGGAGAAAGCTGCTGCTCATTCAATTTTTGTTCTGCTGGTGTAACAATCTGTTCCTGTTATGGTGCCCTGCTACCTCGACAAAATAGGAAGATTGCAAGCTGTACAGTTGGGAAACCAACAAAGTCAAGCTGTCCTGACTTTTCTAGTTTAGCCTTTGAATTGTCAACTTAGCCATAAACTGGGACATGTTTAACACAGGAGGAGGTCCATATTGCTACCCCAAAATGTAGAATGCTTATTACTTTTTCCAGATTTAATTAAGCATATGATTGTTCTATGCAATATGAAGAGAGCGTGGCCAGTAAATCCAGAGGATGACTGAAATAATACCATGGTGCTCTTTGATGTAAAACTATAGAGTTTACGTAACAGAGTGGGATCTGGCAATGATAACTCCTGTCATTGTTCAACTGTGAAAGAGTAAGTCCTAAAGTTTGATTCCTTCCTACTTTACTTCACATAGATGACCAATAGAATGAGACAATTATTAACAATAAATTCTATTTACTACTTTTCCCTGAAGCTATTGAACGAGATTCTCTTCTTATCACGTACTATTAAACAGGAACCTCATATTTTATGTATGTTACCTTTCAGACTTTGAAAAGCTAGAGATTTCTAATTATAAGTTAGAAAAAATGTTATTTTTAGGAATGTTTTCGACATGTATAGGGTAAAAGTTCTATTCAAAATATTTAAAAATAAATGTTAAGTATTTGGCACAATATTTTGAGATGCTTAGTTCAACTCAAAGGACTTCTGTAAATTTTCACATTAAAATATCAAATTCTTTTCAAATGAGGTTTGGAGGAAAATTATCTTGGTCATATTGGCTTTGGTAATAATTCTCTTCAGTGTGCTTTATGTCTTATTTTTTAAAATACTAATTTTGATTCTGAGAAAATTAAGAAAGCCAGTGTGATAAAGGCATTTTCCCTTTTATGCAAAAAATAAAGTCCTACTAATTTTTCAGCTTAGTTTTGACTTCCAAATATGAGGTTACATTAAAAAGTTTTTGAAAACCTATATATTTTTTCTTTTTTGGAGAATAAGGGGTTGTTAGGCCACAATTGGAATTTTCAGCAATATTTCAGTTCTTTTTACACTATTCTTGAAAATAATAGGGGAAATTTCTCCATTTGGTATAGGCCAAAGATATTGTAACTATAAAAGTTGTAGGGTAAAAATATCATAATACTATATTTAAGAACTGTTAAAATAAGAGTGGAGGAATTGGCCACGGAAGAGATGTGTCTTCCAGGATTGCCAAATGGCTAGAAAGAGAACACTGGGGATAAGGAAGACTTCTTTGGTGGACAGTGAGTGTTTAGAACTAGCTGCCTTTTCTGAAGAAAGAGGAATAGCAGTTGTAGTGAAGGGGATTTGATTTACTCTTCATACTTATTCACTCTCACCTCGATGGTTAGTCTCTATATCATGTCAGATGTTTACTTTCAAGAAGAAAATTTCTAATTATTATTTTTTGGCTCCATCTCCATGATGAACACTAAATATGAATAATTTAGGCAGACTGATAGTAGTTAACGAATCCAGTAAACAGTCTTTCCCAAAATGAAATATTTTGGCAGAATTTATTTGGCAAAAAATATTCTTTTTTTGGTATCTGTTATTGTGTAAACTAAGAATATTGATTCTCAAGCTCTCATTATTTAACATTTCTCCATATAGTCAAGTCTAAATGCTTTTTGACATTCTCTTTCTGCTTTCTCCTCCTTGGGTACTTAGCATTTCCCACAATAAGTATTATAACATAATTTTCCTTTTTCTTTCAGTTTTCTCCCTGTTTCTCAAACTTCTCACAGTTTTTAATGTGTAGTATATGCAATGAATACTTAATGAGCTATCTCTGTACTTTGGACACAATCTTTACCTTCTCACAGCCTGCCTTGGCTCATCTGGAATATGAGGGATAAACCAAAGCAGTGTATCTCAGTGTGGATTGTCATAAATTGGGTTTGATGGAAATAGACACTGAGAGGGAGCATTAAGTGCAGAAGTTATACTGGTATGTGTTCACAGGAGATACTCTTGTAATGAAATTGGGAAGGCAGGATTGGGCAGAGGAAGAAGCTTGCCTGCTAGGATAGCAACTGACGCTTCTCAGTCAGCCATACAGGGGGCTATAGAAATAGGAAGGCCCTGGAGAATTGACTCCAGTTGAAGCAAAGGAGTCAGGTTTTTGTTTCCTGTGCCAGACATGACCCATGGGTACCTCCTGGGAAAGGGAATAATCTTGGGCAAGGCAGATCTCTGTGGCAATACCTGATGAAGGACATAGCTATGATCTATAAGCAATCTATAGTCCCAGAAACTGAGATTGGATGCATTGGCCTTGAAGAGGGGATCTGGGCAGAGCACCAGTTCTAGTACTGATACCTTGGGCAGAGCAATTCTTTGTTATGTGGAAATAATCCAGGCATTGCAGGCATGTAGCATCCCTAGCCTACCCACTAGGTTAATGAAACACTCACCAACATTTCCAAATAATCCTTGGGGACCCTAGTTGGGAATCATTGGAGATCATTGGCCAAAAGGATTGCTCGTGTCTACTGTGGCTCTAATGTTGTTTCTGGACTATTGATTGTATTCTGGATTTGAGTCCCACCTGATTAAAGTTGGAAAAGATCTGGCAAGTGAATGAATCTGTTGTGACTCAAATTATGCTGTGCTGAACTTAGTTGAATAAAAATAGTTCTGTAGAATTACTGGGTAAAAATGCATAAAGATTTTAAAAAGTGTTATTTCATATTGTCCTACAGCACAATTGACTAATTTATATTCTCAGGAGCAATCTAGCAATCATGTTGTTTTACCTTTTTCTCTCTATTAACTTGAATCTCTGTAAATTTCATTGTTATTGTGGACAGAGTCTGGGAAGGTAGGAAGGAAATGGGGCTGTGTAACACAAACTATGCTACTGAGTCTGTTTGTATTCAGGTTTCACAGATGCTTCCAAGGATCATTTTGATAACATAGAAAAGAGTCAGTGAAAAGATACATTTAAGAAATACATATTTACATATTTATAGTTAATATTTAAGAAAAACCAGAGCATTTGAAAAAGATGAGCAATTATGGGGAAGAAAATGGAAATGTTTTAAATTTTGACTATACAGTTCAAACTTTCTTGGAGGTAATCCCTTATTGCAATTTAACAGATTTGGATTAGTTCAACTTTTATCTTTTAAACATCTATTAACAGTTAAAAAAGAAATACTTGTTATTAGCTTAGTCTTTTTCCCAAGAGGCCAGCTGGTGCTGGGTTTGGCAGCTTCTCTGGAGAAAGACTCAGTGAGTGTGGAGACTAAAATAACAACCTTGTTTTGAGATTGAGTGCTTCTAGAACATGATTGGAGACTTTAAAAATTAATTGCAGAAGTATCCAACTATCATGTATGAATAGGAGAACCTCTTGTCTTCCACATTTACACAAAATCTTGATGTGATCAATTTCAGAATCCTTTATTTTCTTTTATTTTTTTCTGTAGTTATGATTCACCCTGTAAATAATTAATCAGTCATCGTATTTTAGTGTGTCAATTGACACCATGACATTTTTCTACGTTGCTAGAAAATGAGTCAGCCAATCAACAGCATTTGTTGGATACCAACATTGAGTCACCATGTTACATTTTAAAAACAAATTGACCTGGGAAGAGACTTACAGTTTTACTTTGGAAAGACTAAAATTTTAAGGGCTGGGTCAAGTATTAAATATTTTATATTAGCTGTATCCTTTGATTTCAGATTTTAGAAGCAACTAGTCAATTATCTTGAATATGAAAAAATAATACCAGGAAGGTGGGGTATTTTAGTGTAACTACAAAAAAAGCCTCAGTATTCTTCTATAAAAACAATTTGGTTTTCTGTAATTAATATTTGTGGGTCTATTAAGAAAATGGATATTTTAATCTAAATTCTTTGATTATAAGAAGTTTAAATGATTATTACAAGGGCAAAACATGTTTATTAAAGAAAAATCAGGGAATATTGAAACAAAAGGGAGAAAACAATATTCACAATCCAACTATTCATAGACAACCATGTTAACCTTGGTTTATATTCTTCCAAGCTATTTTCTTTTAATTTTTGGTTGTACCTTTCCAGACTTAAAAAAATGAATTTGATTACATAAATTATATTATGCTATAAATAAGTATTCCCTAGCCTGCTTTAATTAAGAAACAGTATGTCATGAACAGCTTTCTAAATATCGATCCATTTTTTTCCTAAACAAATGGTAGCATTTCATCATATGGAAACACCATAATTTCACCAATAAATTGAGGGACATATATGTTGTTTGTAAGATGTCATTATTTTTTGATGAATATTTTTTATATGCAATTCACTGAATGCTTGTTAGATTTCTTCCTTAGAAACATTCCTAGCAGGACAATTGCTATATCTGAATGCATTTATATTTCAAATTTGATCCAGATTGTCAGATTTCCTTTTAGAGAAATTGCTTCAGTTTATGCTTTCATCGGCAATGAAGTAAATCCCAACCCCATCCCCTAGCACTGGGCATTAACAATCATATTAATTTTTAACAGGTGAAAAATACCAAAATACTGTATTAATTGTTCTCTTTTGATCATCAGTGAGATCAAATATCATTTCTTTCAGTTACTGGCCACTTGCATTTTATAATGAATTGTCTCTGTATATCTTTTGATATTTTAAAAAACTGTATTATTCATCTTTTTAAATTGATTTATAAATATTCTATATTGAATAAAGATATCAACCCTTTGTCATATGTACAGCAAATATTTGTCTCAATTTTTACTTCTTTTAACTTTGTTTATGATGTATTTTTTTGAATAAAAGTTATAATTTTACATGTCAAAGCTTTTAATATTTTCTTGTATGATTTTTAGGGTTTTGGTCATGCCAGAAAGAGTGATTTCAAGACAAAAATATTCTAATTTTTAAAATATGCTATTGGATTTTTATACATAAAATTATATTTCCTCTGGAGTTTATTTTTTGTGTGTGTTGTGGTATGAGGTAGGATTTCTTCTTTCCCAAATGGAGGGTTATTGTGCAAATTATATTTATTTTATAATTTATTCTTTCCCATTTATTTGAAATTATCCTTTTATCTTCTACTTAGCTCCCCACTATCTGTAAATGTTTCTGGATTTTTTAATTCTATTCCATTAATATGTATATTTGCAATAGAATAAAGGAAGATTTGATAACTTAGTCTCTTATGAGAATGATTCTAGTGTTTCATTGCTAACCATATCCAGGACCCATTATGGGCAGAACCTACTCTATGACCATTATTGCCACTCTTGAGCTTGTGTTTTGTTCTAGTACACCTACAGGCTCTGTGCCTTCCATTTGTTGCTTATAATCTGGGAAAACTCTTTAATTTCTTTGACTTTTTGTTCCTGCATCTGTAGAATGAGAATACTAATAGATAATGATAGAACCACCTCAATTGGATATTGGGTCTAGCATATTGGCTGCTATTATTTTTAGAATTTTTAGTTTTCTAATGGTCTCATTTCCCACCCAGCAGTCAGAAAAGCTCCGCAGTGGTCACTCTCTGGACTGTCTTCAGAACCCATGTCAGTAAGGTGTGTGAGGCTCCTGCCCACTCTCTATCTCTGCCTTTTGTCTTCTGACACAGAACCCCCATAGCCTGCTTCATCAGAGAGTTCATAATCAATGCCGTAAACTTTCTCGCATAACTTTCTCTATACATACATTAGCCCATATAATCCTTCTGGATGATAGAGCTTATAATCTCTACAGCTAAAAACCAAAACTAAAACAAACAAACAAGAACAAAAACCGGAGGCTCTGAGTGATTACATAGCTAGCCTAAAGTTATATACCCAGGAAGGATCCCAATCAGCATTCTGATTCAGGCTTTCAGTTTTCCGCAATTCTTCAAATAGTCAAACTTTTCAACATTTTGTCCTCTGGGTACTTGGTCTTTTGTCCTAAGACTGAAAAAAAATCTCTATTTAAATATTTAAAAAATATCTTATTATTTTTATTCTCATTCTAAACTTGGGAGCCAATGTGCAAGTTTGGTTAATATAATCTCGACTTCTTATCTATCGTTGCAACAATTTATTTCCTTTATTTTGTGTTTTTTAAGGGATTTGGTATACTTTCTATTAATTTCTGAAAAGCCTGGGAAGATATCAGCATCTCTTAACCACTTTCCCCTTCTTGGAAACATTTGTGGCAGTCAGGCCTTTCTCCACTTGAGAAGATCAAAGTAAATTACTTACCAAATGGAATGCTTATAAGCTTCTTTGACTTTATTTCAACCTTGATGACATTCCTGCTTGCTTTATTACCAGTTTGGTGTAGGGAATCCAGCTAAAAGAAATTGCCAACTTTAAGAGATACAGTAATTGCTGAAAAGGTGAAAACTTGGAGGCTTCTGCAGGTTTCCAGCCAGATTTGCATTTTCAGAAAATTTAAGACATTTAAGTCCTGCTTTTCTTCAGTTTTCTTATTCACTACTTGATTCTTTAGGTATCAGATGCTTATAGTTTTCATACTAAATTCTAGTATCAAAAAAAAAATCAGATGAACATACTCATAGTCATTCAGAAGTCCAAAAATCCTGAAATCTATTTTAAAAGTGTGCCTAGAGTGATAAAATAGTGAAAAGTTACAAGTCAGTGTTGTTGGTGAATTATGGCCAAGGTCATGGAAAACACATTACTTTTTCTAGTGGTTGCATGATTATCAGTCCTTTGATGATAAATCTGTACCCACCGAAAATACAGTTAACTTTCCTTGGTGATTTTGATTTATTGGCCTTGTGATGGACAAGGTTGCCCATTTGTTAGTGCTTATTTTATATTTGAATAGCTTGGAAGCATATAAATTTGAGGCATAGCTTAAAGTTGGTTTAGCTATTTCATATTTCACAGAAGCATCTGATCAGAGAACTTTGTTTTCTGGTATTTCTGTTGTGGCAATATATGGATTTTAATATAGTGAGGATATCTGATTTACATTTTTGAGCCTTCATGATCATGATCAGAGTTGAGGTTTCAAAGAACAGTCAGAACAAAAACATGAAAATTTCTACTGAACAACCAGCTTCATTTGGAGAGTAAAAGTTAAATGATTTAAATAGAAGACATCGAAGAACTAGTGATTGATAAAATTTATTCTATTTAGCTTCTCTCTGAGCTTTTGTTCAAAATAGACATATGACCCTGAAGTCTTTTATTAAAATTTATACATAGATTTAATTATACAGAAATATTTTCCAGCATTGGTCTGGAGTGGTATAATGATTCTTGAGTGAAAGGATGTGATTAGAATGAGAGCTTAATGAATATGGGTTTTGAGTGCCAAAATGTAGAATAAATTCCAAGGCTAAATTGACCATCAAAGCAGTTATGTGTCTGCCTGAGTTCTTCTTTCTACTTCCTTATTACAAAATGAGGCATAGTTCATTAGTAGGAGCTTTTGGGTGTTAGTCCTTGTAGCATAATTTCTCAACCTCCACAATATTGTCATTTTGGGCCAGATAGTTCTTTGTTTTTAGGGCCTGTCCCTGTACATTGTAGGGTGTTTGGCATCATTTCTGGCCTCTACCCATTATATGCCCGTAGCACTACTCCTAGTTATAACAACCAAAAATGCCTCCAGGCATTGGCAGATGCCCTCTGGGGGTTAAATCATCCCTGATTGAAGTCCGCTGCCTTATAGTGATGAGACAGGAAAGAGAGAAGCATGACTAGTGCCAAAGTGTCCATTTTGAAGACATCACAGTGTGTGTGTGTATTTATTCCATTTGCAAGCAATACCAGTTAAACCAACTCATAAATTTAAACCAGTTAGAGATGCCTGCAATTTTATTTTGGTTTTCTGGATCTGGTATTATGTAACACTTCATAGTTTTTCATTTGATGTTGCATTTGAATACAACATTGAGAATGATCAAGTCTTTTGATGTTGTTTAATACTTGGTGTGTATAAGTACTACAGTTTTAATCATCCATGGACAACTGTGGTTTTCTATTGTTATATGATAAATATTTTAAGAAATGGTGAAAAATAAAGAATGCTCATCCTTTAGTCAACTTCTATTGGTTCTTTTAAATCTGACATGTTAAAAGTAGTCTTTTTTCCATGAGGTATTTTACTATTTTCTGTGGTCAAGTTTGATTTTCTTCACAAAAGAGCTCAGCCTGTGCTTGTACTCTGTTTAGAATAGAACTCATGTTGATACAGGCAATGTGATAGTAACAGCCAATTATCATCTAATACATCACAAAGAAGTGTTCTGATTCTAGAATTCTTTTGGTACCCAATGAAGACTCACAAGGGTGGGAGGATTTAGAAAAGTATTTGGATTAGTCATTACTTATTTGGAATTGGTCTTAAAAATGTAAAATAATGTAAAGTTGGATAATTAAATAAAAAATAATGAAGAATACAGGACTTAGATACTATCAAACAGCTGAGAATATTATGATTCGAGGGCAATGAATTTGTTTCTAGAAGGCAAAAGGTAAGTAAGTAGTATTAGTTGTCTGTTTTTTATCAAAAGCTTTCTAAACCTTCTGCAAGGCACATTTTTTTCCCTCCTGGAATTTGTCCAAAGAAATAAATTTTCTTAGGATTTGATGAAATAGTTTCTAAAGTCTTTTGCTTAGAGATGTTAAGATGTATGGTTGACAATGTTTCTCTTTTATGAGACATGAGAATATTGTCAATTAGCTCTTGGGGTCCTGTGCCTTATAGGAAGGAAAAGCAAATGACCTCAGGATGAAAAATTTTAAATTGGAGATTACTATCATATCATATTGTCTATATAAAACAATTAAGGTCTCTTGGCCAATGTCTGATTTTAAGTAGCATTGCCTCCTCATGTACCCTCAGTTATAAACCATATGCCTATATAACTTTGAATTCATTTACTTATTTGGGCTACTTAAAATTTTTCTTTTAAAAGTTGAATGGTTTTGCAAATTAAGTACATTTATTGTTAATGCTTAGCTGTTGAAACTGTTTTCAACAAAGACCAATATTTCTTTGAGAGGCCTCTTACAAAGAGAAAACAAAATCATGCTATTTTCAGAGAGTAGGATACTTCTTGTTTTCCTTTTTCAATCAGCTCCATTACTAAATTATATATATATATATATATATATTTTTTTTTTTTTTTGAGACAGAGCCTCACTCTGTTGCCTGGGCTAGAGTGCCATGGTGTCAGCCTAGTTCACATCAACCTCAAACTCCTGGGCTCAAACAATCCTTCTGCCTCAGTCTCCCAAGTAGCTGGGACTACAGGCATGTGCCGCCATGCCCAACTAAATTTTTCTCTATATATTTTTAGTTGTCCAGCTAATTTCTTTCTATTTTTTAGTAGAGATGGGGTCTTGCTCTTGCTCAGGCTGGTCTCCAACTCCTGAGCTCAAACAATCCGCCCGCCTCGGCCTCCCAGAGTGCTAAGATTACAGGTGTGAGCCACCGCACCCGGCCCATATTTTTTAAATATAGATTTTTAGTGTGCTCTTGAACACAGACATATTTAATCTCCTTAAAGACTGACTTGGAAGATTGAATGCGGCATGAGAAAAAGCCTAGATTTTAACTGTATATAATTTATATTACCAAAGTGGTAATATACAGGATCTTTGTCAGCATTATACATTTTTACTCTTGATAGTCTCTGCCCATTGGGCCACATACTAATGATAGACCCAAGAGATAGATCAAAGAAATTATTCAGGGAAATCATTCTTTACTGTTCCTAAGTGAGATGAAACAGAGGTAAATAGTGATTTTGAAATAAACTATTCTGGATACCTGGTTGATATTTGTCATTTGTTAGGAAAAAAGCTGTCATGGAGTTCTGAAAACATACTAAAGATATTGTCGGTCTATTCTTTTGGAATGGTTAAGTGTAAAGATACCACCTTGTCCATCTTGAATTAATTACCCTATAGACTTAATTAAGATAATTAGCTTGATAAAGACTGAGTTATTCTTCCAGAACAGACTGTGAAAACAATTCTGATGGTAAGAGATCATTTTCTAGAGCTGTTTCCAATATAGCATGACTAATTATATGTTTTCAAGGAGAGAAAGTTTTAGGCTTCCAACATGATTTTTAATATGGAACTATCAACATAAATTGTCATTTGGAGTGAAATTACTTGACCAGTATCTGATAGAAAATGTACACTTCAATATTTCCTCTTGAAATATCTTGCAATTTTAAAACATAATTCTATTTGAGAAGTTTGGATAGTATGCAAAGGTTTTATTCTGATAAATATTAAAGAACTCAGGATCTAGGTTCCTTTTGATTTTCTGTATCTTAAGCTTATCAAGAGAGTCTCCTGTTTATTTTTAGACATGTAAAAGAATTCAGAAGATTCTTTTCAACTGCTTCCTACCATTCAGGCAGTTCCTTCATGAAGCCCTGGATCCCAGCATGTTCCAAATGAATTGCAGATTCCAATTCTTAGGAGGTTTGTAATGAAGCTTTGAGATTCTAAATGGGTCAGAGCAGGTTTTGTACTTTATCAGGTTGTAAGAAAATCCAAGAGGCAATCTGTATTAAAGACTTTGGAATAATAATTTTGGCACCTGGTGATCTCCATGAGAGAAGGGTATTATTGAAGACTAAGCAATGAAAGAATTCTTTAAAAGTATTACTTAATGGGAGATGAATCAGTTTGTTCCAGCTCAATATAAATATGCTTGGACTTAAACAGTGTTATAGTAATTTAAATAAAGTGCAGTAGGGGAAAACATCTAGGTATCTAACCACTTCTCAAACAGCTTTTATCCAACTCTTCTTATTTTAGGTTTCTATCTACCTACTCACCTTTAATTCCTAGTTCTAGAAAAATTGGTACTTCCAGTTGTTGAGCATTTGGGGGAATCTGTTGTGTAACTAGTTAGTTCTTGGCTTTTTTCACTGTCTACTTAAGATTGAGCTTTCTTGGGTCTAGTAATTCAATTACTACTTCTTTACCTGCTTTTCAGCTTTCCATATTTACTTGCCACTGTCTCCTCTCCTATTCTTCCCATTCTTGTGGATTCTTTTTTTTTTAAAAATCCAAATTGGGCGCATTTGTTCAATATGCTATATTACCCTGAAACACCCTATTCACTACCCACCTATTCAGTAGGTACCTTTCAGTGGGAAACTGTCAGCCTTTTTCAGATGATAGATCTTAAGCTAATAGTGCACCAGAGTCTAGTGTAGAAGTTTACTTAGCTGAGAAGAGGGATTTATTTTTTGAGCTAAAAGAAAACAAAATGGAAATTTTTTTTGTTTAGGGTATAGATACCATGACTAAGATGCCTTTCTTGTATAGTAACTCTTTACCAGCCCCACCAAGTGAATTTTGAAAATTAAGATAAAATGTAATACTTTAATGCAATGAAAAAGTTCACCAAGGGCTAAGTACAGTGAAAACATTTACCAAAGGCTGAGTATAGTTGGACATTTCTGCAAAAAGATGCTCCAAACTCTGAGATGTTAATGTAGTTGACTGATAAACCAAGGTTAAATTGTTGATTTTTACGACTATTAAAACAGAATAAGATGCTAGAGGCTTTTATGATGACCAGAGAGGCCTGCACTGTCACCTGGGTGTGTGCATGTGTGTGTGCTTGGGAGGAAAAATATGCAATTAGAGTAGAAGATCAGCTTCAATTTATGTCAGTCAAACTGTAGGCAAAGAGTAAACAGTTCCTTCTCTTTGCATTTTATATCTGGGATAAAGCAGAAAAAATACACCGTCAATCAAAGTAAAAAGGTAGTTGTAATTACTTCTAACTTATTTTATAAACAATAATGATATGTCAGCATTTTAATTATGAATGTTATTCCAAACGTTTAGATAATGTATAGCTAAAATTTAAGAGGATACTCTGTAAATACTATTTGAGGAATTGGGGTTTTTGCTTTCATTTGAGGTGTGTGTGTATATGCGTGTACGCACATGTATGATCTTGAAGGTAGGATAGATGAGATGAAACGATGAACTTTAGTATGAAGCTTACAGAGGCTCCTTTCCCATTATATTCTCATTTGCATTTTTGTAATATGGGGTTGTATCATAAATTTCTGGTGCTCATTCCCATCCTCCAATTAAAAGTTTAAAAAAACATGTAACTAATCTAAAAAGGGTATCTGTAGGGTCACTTCTACATGACAAAGGATTTGCCCTTTGTCATAATGATGTTTGGTGTTTAAGGATGGCTCTTGGGAATTTGGCTGTGAGTTAAAAGAAGCATTTGTATTTCTCAGTTCACCCAGAGGAGTAATAAACCATACTTTGACTTCTGAAGTCTGTTTCAAAGTCAAATGCCTTCCTCTGAGAGTACTTTGCTGCTCACTTATAAAACTGGAAAAGGACATTTCAGTCAATGCTTTATTCTCCTAGTTAGGAAAGGAAGCTGAGTATGTGGCCACCAACAGGAATAATTTAAGGGATCCTCAGAAGGCCCTTCTATCAAAACATATCTCCCTGAATGAAGCCTATATATTTCTCTTTACTGTTTTGAACTATTTGAAATTCTGTCTCTTACAGATTCACTTAGATTACAGTGTCCACTTTTAAAAGAAAAATATTCCAGGGAGGGTTAAGTAGTGTATTAATCAATTATTCACAGTCCAGTGTGGCTTAGTTTAATTAAATTGCTTTCCTCTAGTTATGGACATTTTGATGGGGGTCTGGGAAAGAGAAGAGGGAAGTAATACAGTGTCTGTGATTTTTCAGTGTAAAGTAAGTCTGAGCAGAGAGCACTGAAGTGGGGTCACTATTGGCATAGACAGAATGAGGGCACTGGGTACCTGGTACTGGGGAAAAGGAGACACAGGAGCTGGGAGAGGAATGAAGAAAGAGAAGTGGGGAAATGCCAAAGATAAACTTTCACCTTTGAAATGTTGTGGGCCAATTCCTTCTCTGTCATAAAAGCCTTTTAGTCAATGTTGGATACTATGGTAAAATGGTTTTATAGTGTTTTTGAGTTTGTGTTATGTTTTAATATATATTTTAATATTTTGGGAAAAAGAATACAGATATACGATGTTAGAATGATGCTGTAAACATATATAGTGTTATTTTATCCATTAAACAATGAATAAATAATTGGGGTTATGAGATTAATTATTGTCAAAAGCAAGGGGGACAGCTCAGAATTATTCAGCAAAACAATTCTGAAACTGTTAATTGAGATGTATTTTTGTGTGTTTTTGCTATATGGCAGGGATAATGCAATGTAGTTGTGTTCTTGGTAGACTTGAAAAATATTTCAGCTCAAGCAGGATTTTTTAAAAAGCTTACTCTAAATTGTAAAGCCTTTCAAATATAATCTACTTATTTTAGAAATTGTTAGGCTTGTTCTTCTTATAGAACAGCATGTATGAGTAGAAAAGCAAAGTAATTTATATTCTTGGGTAATCACATCAGTGGGAGACTGACAGCAATACCAGGGTCCAGGCACTACCTACAACTTTGAGTGTTTATCTTAATTGCAGATATATTACCTAGGAGAACATAAATGATGTCATTCATACAAACTTGGCAAAATAAAATCTGGATGGTCAGAAGCCACAACTTCATATGTAATAGCTAGGCTGATCATGTGATTTACCACCCAATCCAAATCCAGACAGTTTTGAGAATGAAAAGTCATGTTCAAAATAATTAAAATTATATGTTTTCAAAATATTTATGTATTGGTTTTATTATATTGGTATGGGGACTTTAAAATTCTAATACCTACAGGGAGGAAAAGGTTAGAAGCTGATCTGTGACTGAGAAAGGAAATCAAGGGGGAGAGAAAGAGAGAATAAACATGCATATCAGACACTAGGTATTTATTAGGGGAAAGAGATAACTGAGAGTCCTTATCTATGGAATGCTTTCAGAATATATCTGATCTGTCTGGGTTGCTTATGGTAAACAACTATAAGAATTAAAAGATTCCTGGAGTATGTTCTGCTGGAAAATGTCAAAATCAATTATGTAATTATCAGAATATTAAATGGAGCTTTTTTGTGATCAAAATGCTCCCTTTCTGTAAGTAATGGCTCCCACACATCACTTAACTATTGCATGTGTTAGACCTGGACCAGATCACACACCCTAATGCATAAAGGAAGAATCAAAGAGTTATGTCATTACTTTCAGAATTCTTCAGGCTATGTCTGTATATCAAGATTACTTTATCTTTTGAAATGAGTAAAGTTTTTATACTAGGTAAGATCTCTGATTTCATTACATTTTATTGTAATATAAAGTGAGAATATGATATTTGTCTTTCTGGTGTGCTTTCTGTTTTCTTTTTCTGATCTCAAACTGTAAAATAATTCTATTCTAAAACTATGTTTAAAAGTAAAAATCTTAAAAAACAATTAAAATAAATATCTTCATACACATTAAAGCTAAAAAAAACCCCCAAAATAAACTACTTGGTTATTTGACCATCAAAAAATAACCATAAGTGGAATAATTATTTTTGGTATGTATTTATGTACCGTAAGAATGTTCTTAGTCTGTTTTTATTACAGTGATACTGG